>JAADJG010000484.1:0-28443 GCA_012932025.1 Fusarium austroafricanum | reverse complement strand
GAGTACCCCGGATCGACAGGACGGCCGGCAGCCATGTGAGCATCACGATGATCTGGGTTCGGGTAACTGCTATGTGACAGGTATCCCCCCTGGTCCTGAATTGGAGGCCCTTGGGGAGGAGGGGGCGGGGGAGGAGGATAGTCTGAGTGTCGTACTGACGGGTGCTGTGGCACGGCGTGTTCCTGGATAGGTGGATAGGCCATGGCTTCTTCAGGGTGACCATGCACTGAGCCGCTGGGTTGCATTGACATCTGTGCATGGGGCTGGTGCATGTACCCTTGAGGAACCTCGATAGGGTTGGGATTGTATCGAGGATCGATAGGAGCTTGGCTTGGAGTGACAGGCGGGAGCTCATTGGTCTGGGCAACGGAGCTTCGAGGATCATGCTGAGGCATTTCATGTGAGGGAATAGGCCCGGGTCCCATGCCGTTCATCATGGCGTCACGGTAGACAATTGGCTCTTGGGAACTGTAGGGCTCAATCATAGGAGGCACCTCAGGCACAGAGGCTGGCTCATAGCTCATAGAATGTTCGGAGACCGGAGCAGCCTCATATACTTGTTCCGGATCTTGAATGGGGGCAGGCTCGTTGGATGTGAGCACAACGTTGCTCAGGGCAGCCAGAACATCGAGGCCAACAGTGGAACTGGTGTCGGGTTCAGGAGCAGGAGCGGGCTTCGAGTCAGTGAAAACATCGCGAATAGCATCGTAGCGAGCAGGCTTAGGCGCAGGCTTAGGCGCTCTGTTCGACTCTTCAGTCTCGAGGAAAGCGCCGGCGTAGGCAAGGACAGCAAGGTCGGTGAATCCGGCTTCAGGTTGAGAAATTGTCGTGTTCTCTTCTTCAACCGGTCCTTCTTCAACCTCTGACTCGTACAGCTCAGATGGTGCTCGACTAACAACAGGTCTGGCTTCAAGCTCCTTGGTAGCAGTACCCAAAGATTTGCTTCGCAGCTCCTCTTCAGAACGGACATACTCAGAGACGGAGATTTCTTGGGGATCGACCTCATCAAGTTTGCAAAATCGTCTCATAGAAGCTCCAATCTTGGCGCGATACGGGTTGTCCTCTGAGCGACGGTGGTTGGTAGTCTTGAGGAAAGATCGCGAGGCATGAGCAACTCGACCCGAAGGGTTGGCAATATAAACAACAGGCTTTCCTGGCATGACGTGTGGAGTCTTGACGACATCAGGAACCGGCGCATTTCTCAAAATGACACCATACCTAGGATGCACACCATAACGTTTCACCACATCCTTGTCAAAGTCCTCAGGGATTGTAACTGAAAAATCGTAGCCATTACACCAATGATCGATGTGAAGGCCATTACTGTTAGGGGTGTTGAGATACTTGCCGCGCTTTGCATGAGTATGGCCCTTGCTGGCATCATTCATGGAGTCTCTGAAGCCAATCTCCCAATCCTCAAACTCAAATGGACGAGGAACGAGAAGGCGACTGTTAATCCCCTTCTCTCGCATGGATGGTTTCTGGTTGTACATCCGGCAACCGAACTCGTCTTGCTCTCCCATGTTCTTTGGCAGTGGAGGGCTTCTCTCACGAGCGGGCAATTTACTTTGAGCGCGAGCAATAGCCGCAGGCGTAATGCCGTTGACAAAGGCGGGAGGCTCTGGGGACGCTGGCGTTGAGTCTGACTCAGCTGGTGTACCCTCAGGTGTCGCCTCAGCTTCGGCAGCGGAAGCGAGAAGACCCTTGGCAGGGGCAGGGGCAGCGAGAGGAGCATCATCAGCATTGCTTCTGGTGTTCTTCTTGGGAGTAGGTTGGCCCTCAGGCTGCTCTTGGGCTCTGCGCTTATTGGCACCGCGGCCTCGTCCACGGCCCTTGGTTGGAGCGGCGGCGGCGGTAGTAACTGCAGCGGTAGCGGCCGCTTCGTTATCGCGTCCCTTCTGCCACATAGCAGTGCCTGGGACACGGGAAGGATAGGGAACAAGGTGGCCATCTAGGTAACATTCATAGAGGCCAAATTCTTCGTCAAAGTGTTCATCGGTGATGACTTTGTATTCATATTGATCATCGGCAATCTGTATTATTTGAGTCAGCCGTTGCGCCCCCAATTGCCGCAATAGGCAGATAGCAGGTCGGAGAATGCAAGTGATAAAATACGGCAAAGTTGGGATGAAAAGATTGAAGAAATTTTTCACTTACATCGACGGGAAGGTCCTTGTCATACAAAGAATTGAGAATTCGAGCACGGTTCTCTTGTGATTCGTAGAACTGCTCCTCAATCTCCTCAAAACCGTTCTGTTGAGTGTTGTGTCAGTAATTGCCAAGAACCTTATAGAAATCTCGGAACGGGACAGGGTCACGTCAGAAGGGGAAAGCAACATACCATATACTCTTGCTCGGCTACATAATTGTCAGCTTGAAACAAATGCTCAGCGAGCTCTATGTCTCTTTCTAGACGGCGTTTGTGCTCAGCGAGTTTGGCATCGAGGTTGGCCTGGAGCTCATGCATGACGGGGACGAATTCCTGAACATGTTTATACTTGTCCGGGTTTTGGAGAGCATCATCAACAGTGCGTTCAGCAAGCTCTTGCAGGGCAGGCTTGAGCGCGTGAGCAACAGCTTGGTAATTGGCCTTGAGATGCCTTTGGCGCTCGTAAGCAGCTTGTACACGCGAATCCGCAAAGTTCTTTGCTCGACCTCTTCGTGAGCCACCGCGGCCTGCCTTTGCCGTAGCCGCCTTGGATAGAGCGGCTGTAGAGCCACCTCTGCCACCACCTCTACCTCGTCCGCCACGACCTCTTCCACCGCGGCCACGACCACGGGTGGAAGGTTCCCTTGCGGGAGAATCGTTATCAGGCATGACTAGTATAGTGGATCATGTAGCTAGAGATGAAGGGAAAAGGCGAATGGTGGTGTTGGTATGAAGGTGAGGTGAAGTAAAGCAAAGCAAAGTAAAGTAAAGTAGCGGGCCCGGATACCAGCTTTTTCTGGAGTTAAAGGTGAGAATGTGCCACGCGCCAGTGACAGGGGGCAGGTACCTAGAATGCAAGGTAATGAAAGAGAGCGCAGAGGCCGTACGTGACTTTTGGCGCGATGAAAGAGTTTGTTCTTTGCAGAAACGCGGCGAACAAAGAATGAGAAGTAACTGCGTGCGTTGAAGAGGGGGGGGGGGGGAGATATGGAAAACAAGGCGCGCTGCTGTAGAATAATGGAAGAGATGATTACAGTTGAAAGGTTGCAAGATCTGAATCTGAGCCTGGGTGTAGGTGAGCCTCCGAGGTAAGGTTCAGGTACGTATAGATCAGAAGTTTTTGCCAGTCTGTCAGTGACCGCAACTGCAACGCAGCAGTGCCAGCAGTACAGCAGTTGTAGCAAAAATTGACTAATCCGTGAGCTTGGCGAGCTCGAGACCACCTTTACGATGATAGCAAGACGTGATCCGCCGGCGTGTCAAGTGGTTGAAGTCGTGAATATGAAGGAGGTTCTAATGTAATGAATGAGACGGAGAAGGCTTCGAGTCCCTTTTTTCCAATAATACCGGTCCCCAGCAGCATGACCCAAACGGGTGAATCCAATGCGCCAAACAAGCCAATAAAAGCGGGGGGGATCTGTCTTCCACTGTAAGTGCGCTGCAGGCCGCTGTAAAGTCTGCTAAATGCCCTCAGAAATTATACACCCCTGATCATTGAGATTCGGCCAGCCACCCCTCTAAGCCGTTTCGGGGCTCAAAACTGTCTTGATAGGATCAATGATTGGCCCGGTACCTTTGATATTCCGATCGCCGCAGCTCCGGACCCCTGTCACATTCTGCAAGGAGCACTCCGGATTCTCTCGATGTGAGGCTTGACTCTATTGCAGCGTTGAGTTTGTTTCTATTGTGAATCAGCACGTTAATGACTGCATTGCATAAGCTAACATGGGCATACAAACGGATACTTTGGTCAAGCCTTCCATCGTGCGCGAATTTATCATGCTTTCCATTCAATGCGGAGTACACCATGCAACTCAGTGAACAACACAACAATACTCCGTAAATGGTCAGGATGTTAAGTTCAGCCTGGACATGGAGGTAATCGGATGATGTTCAATATTCGACCCCCTGGCCCATGGTTCTTTTACTCGCACGAGATCGGGTTACTAAGTTGCTTGGAAGTACGAGAAGGGTTGCACTTCTACTGCACTCACCAGTGTCCGTCCGACCGTTTGTAACAGTTGTTCATCCCATTGTTCCTTTGCTGTGGAGCCTCACCTCTCCTTGTTAACAGGGCATGGGCACACGCCACAAGTTGTGACACGGTTTTCGGAGTTTCGGATAACCCACGGTATCGTTATCGTTACCTTATAGGTATATTCTTCGTTGTTCATGTACGTTTGGCATTTACCTGACGTGATGCAACTGCTTGTCACTGTTAATTCCATATTCATAGCTGATGGCACCGTCAGCTTGATGCCATTGGTCTCAGTCTTCAGCTCACCTCAGACACCATCATTTATTCACTGATCTCCAGATCGGCTGGAACTCTTTCCTCTCTGCGAATAACATATTACTATGGAGTACATAGTGAATGTATTCCGGTGAGTGTGTGGCGGCTTTTTGCGGGAATGAAGCGGTTGAGGAAAAGCTGTTCAGTTATCACTAAGTTGCTGCACTTTAACTACATAACGCCGCGTTCTTGGCAATAGAAACGCTGATGAAGATGCAGAACTGGAGAAGACCACAAGAGGGAAATATACAACAATAATAAAACCTTCATCATTATATCTCATCGAGACTTTCACCCATTCTTGCACTTTCGTTACCTCTCACCCTAGACACGCTCCAATAAACTCACATTCAGCCCCGCATTTCCCAGTCTCGCCTTACGCTGGAGTCAGCCCAACCCATGGAAGCTCCCGGGAACTAAAGCAAACGGTGCCGCTGCCTTATCAGCCAATCAAGCGATCCCCACACAGATCCGATATGTACCTCCACGAGAAAAAAGTAAGTCACCTCAGTTAGCTAGATCGGCCTCGACCACGTGCAGCCAACCAACTCTTCTGTGACGTGACGTCGCGAACAGAGCCTCAACCTTCGAAACAACTATGGGCAAGAAACGGAAGCTGTCGCATCAGAATGCGCCAAATGCGCGCTCAAAGAAGCACCCTCAGCAGAGCAACCCCGACCAAAAGAAACCAGCTAATCGCCCTGCAAAGAAGGGTAAAGGCAAGCAACAGCGCCAGAGTGACGAGACGCCTACGATACCCTTTGACCATCACCACCGGATCCTCCTTGTTGGTGAAGGTGATTTGAGTTTTGCAGCGTCTATCGTTCAACACCATGGCTGCGCAAATGTCACTGCGACGGTTCTGGAGAAGGATGCCGGCGAATTGCTGGCAAAATACCCCCACGTCGAAGACAACATCGCTGTGATTCGCGGCGACGCTCTCAAGGCCAACAAGGCCGACCAGGAGGACAAGGGGACATCCGCAAAGGAACAAGAAGACGACGAAAAGGAAAAAGATAAACAGGGTGAAAATGAGGACTCCAATGGCGAAAGCGACAATGAGGAAGATGACTACTATGACTCAGACGATCCAGATGCACCACCAAAACCCAAACGAAACCTCACTCCCAACAACAAACTCCTCTACAACATCGACGCAACGAAGCTCCCCAACTCCCTCACTCGCACTCGCTTCGACCGCATCATCTTTAACTTTCCCCACGTCGGCGGCAAGTCCACAGATGTGAACCGTCAAGTCCGCCATAACCAATCACTTCTCGTGTCATTTTTCGAGCGCGCCATCCCCGCCCTTGCCCCAGACGCTGCCATCGTCATAACACTATTCGAGGGTGAGCCATATACCCTCTGGAACGTTCGTGATCTGGCCCGTCACGCTGGTCTGCAGGTCGAGCGCAGTTTTCGCTTCCAGGCCTGCGCATATCCCGGATATAAGCATGCACGTACGCTGGGTGTCGTGAGAAATGCAAAGGGTGAAGTGAGTGAGAGTGGATGGAGGGGTGAAGAGAGAGCGTCGAGGAGCTTTATTTTCAAGAGGAAGGAGGATGTTGCTCCGGTGGTAGGGAAGAAGAGGAGGAAGGGCGATGATTCCTCTGACGACGAGGATTGAGACGGTATTATGATTTGAATAGAAGCAGCATATTTGGCGTCTGGTGTCATAGGTCAGCCAGTCTAAGCAGGCACATAGATATGGTATGAATTTCAACAACGCAACATATCATTGAAATATGGTGTCGTGTCAAAGTCATTTTTAAATTTATCGCCTGTATTTTCCCACCGGGCATTCCCATAGCGATGAATACTTCGTTTTCTCCCACCTAAACGCCAATAATGCACCATAGAACATATCTCTCGGAAAAACCAAATGGTATGAATTAACATCGAAGGTCAAAATAAACCCCAACGCCAAAAAATGTCTTTGCTAGCCGGCTGTTCGCGTAGCAAGCCCGTAGAATAATGCGGCCAAAACTGCCCCATGGACGACCTGTTCAAAACAGGGCCCAAAAATGTACAGGCCGTTTGTCGTTTATATAGTAATAGTACAGTGCGCCTGATATGGGCCCTTAAACTCCCAAAATGCAAGTGTGATTATACCCCAACCAAGCTCCATTAGTGCTCCTATCCGTAGACTGCAATGCTGGAGGGCTCAGCAACTCTTGTTTTATAATTTCCTTCGTTCGTGTCTCAAGTTGACATCTCCTGTGACCCAGGCCCTCGGTTCAGTCGAGATAGTTCATCAGAAGCATCCTGCAGCCCCCTCTCAGCATTTCTACCAGCCACCTCCAGATCTTTTGTATGGTTGGCCTCATCTTCAAGCCTCTGAGCCTCCTCGTTCTCTCTCATTAATGCCTCCTCCTGCTCACGGAGGGCCTGCTGTTCAGCAGTGACAACACCCTCCATACTTGACTGCGGAGGCGGTGGAGGAGGAGGCGGCGGGCTGGGCGCATCCATCTCATCCTCTCTTAGCCTTTTCATGTTTGGCCCATCAGGCGGGGAGATTGATAGCGAACCTCCAACTTCAGCTTCTCTCTTTCGCTTACGATCTGGACTTCCCAAAGAACCACTGCCCTCATTGTCCGACACCGTGGCAGCGTCTCCACCATCCGTCGAAGTCCCATTAACCTTGACCAACAGAGTCCCATCCAATCCACCAGCAACAGAGCCAGCACTACTTGCTGCAGCACTGGGCCCTTGATCATCCTTTGTCTGGGTATCTGCGTTACCGCCCGTTCTCTGTTTCTGCTGATCACCGAATTTCTCAACAGCACGGTCCAAAAAGTCCTTAACATACTTCTTCATCTTCCTCGCTTGCCTTTCATCGAGTGGCGTACTAGGATCGCCAACCCGGTTGTTTTTATAGTCAGATGAGACAAGCTTCTTAGCTATCTCTTTGCCAAAGCGTTTCAGCTCCTCCTTAGGAAGTTTGTGATGGAATTTGTCAAGGACGTGTTTGATATGGGGGAACACCTGACACCCTGTTAGTAAGATTCAATGCAGCATCCAGATGCAACTTACTGTGTTCTCGTATATCTTCATTTGCTTTTCAATTGGAAGAGACCGCCATTTCTCCTGTTTCACCTCCTTCGGCGGTGTTTCTACCGCCTTGGGCGTTGATACTGAAGTATGTTTAGGTGTCCCCTTTTCGGTAACCTGATTAATGATGCTCTGGATCGCCAATTGCTCCTTCATAGCCTTGGACGGTGTCTTCACAGCGGGTTCTGTGCTGGGTTGCGTAGGTCGTTGCCATGTAGTGGCCCCTTGCTTGTTATAAAAGTAGGTGTTACCTGCAGCGTCCTTGGCGGTGAACCATCCTTGAGGAAGTCCAGAGTTAAATGGAGGCCTCCGAGGACGTCCTCCGTTCTGAAAGAAGGTGACACTTCTCTGAGGCATGCTGTTTCGAGGACCTTTGGGTGCGTCAATGGTTTGTGGCGATGCTGTCTTGGAAGATTGTGCTGCCTCCTCTTCTCGACCTGCTCCACGACGCTCCTCAAATGAGTTTGCAGCTGGTGCATTGGGATCAAATTTACGTCGCCGAATTCGGTATGCCACCTCCAACTTACTCCACTCGTCAAGAAGGAATTTGGACTTTGATGTCACCTCCTCATGCTCGGATCGTGTCAAGCCCTCAATCGTTGCTTCGATTTTGGAGTCCTGGATCTTGTTCCTTGTTAAACGAGGAAATTTGTCGAGAATGTCCAATACTTGAAGCACAACGTTGTGATCCTCGATGAAGGTGTTGAGAGTTGTCTTGAGGATTTGGTAAGCGTGCATCCGCATAACACAATGGATGACGCGCTCCTCGTCACACCGCAGAATACGGTCCAGAAGCTTAACCGCAATCCATTTCTCCTTGCACTGCATGAGAGCAGCCATGACCTTTCGGGCGTCGTCTTCGTTAAGACTGCGCGACGGTATGCTGTTGACATACTCTTCATCATCCTCATCCGGCTTCTTCTTCCGAGGCTTCTTTGCCACGGAAGTGTCCCATCCATCACCTCCGTCGATACCCAGCGCCTCGACAGTTGCTGCAGGCAACTTGGTTGCCCTCTCAGTTTGTGTTTTGCCTCCAATGAATCCCACGCAGTTGGGTTCCCCGCAGTAGCAGGGTTGGGGGTCGGCACCATATCGGTCAACATTGTAGTTAAACACCAACTCTTCTCCGGATTGAATTTTGCGCGAAGCAAAGATGCCCATGCGAAGCTTGTCACCAACCACCCACTTGTCAACATAGCAGTTTGGGTTGCAAGAGTGATTGCAGAAGCGACCATAGTTGCCCTTTTTTGTGGCATCCACAAACTCGCTCTTGTTCAGTGACATAAAGTAAAAGTGCTTAATACCCTCTTCATCGTACTGAATCATTCGGCGACGAAATGTAGGCTCGTTGATAACCTCGCCAATGTACTCAAAAACAAAATCGTTGGGTTGTAGATCCGAATCGGCGCGCAGTCCAAAACCCTTCTTTTCGGTTTTGATGACGGAAACGTTCGCGTACTGTTTGCGCTGGAACCGCTGATTCTGGCAACCCCCTGCGCAATTTCCAGCCTCAGCGCTACATTCCATTTTTGTCGCTCGATTAATGCAGTCGGAATCCTCGCCACAAGCAAGGTTCTCGCCATTATCTGTGGAAAAAGTTAGCATGATACAAGGTTGGAAAGGTCAGTCAGTATAGGCCACATACGCCACTCTTCCCGACACTCGCAGTCCAAGGCGTCGTTATCTGTAGATCCAAGGTGCTTTGAGCCGTAAAGACAATCGGGAATGAGCTGAAAGAAATTACAAGACTCGGCAGTCATATCGGGGAGGTGATCGAAAAGGACGGGTTCGCGACTGGCGGCCAATTTCTGAGAAGCCTTTCGAGAAAGCTTTGAGGGTCTGTTTGAGCTTGGTGTGTCTGCGCTCCCACTGCGCGACTTGACGCCATCCTGAGAGACAGTCGGCGATCGAGAGCCTTCATGATCGCCATTCGTGATGGACATAGGAGTTCTCTCCTCCTGCTTCACCTGCGCGCCGTTTGCGCCCTCCTCAAGCTTGATTTCCTCCATTTTGCTGGTCGTATACTCGTCATCCTCCATTAGTACATCAGGAGCAATAGCACAAAGGCCGAGTTTTGGAGCGTATGTAGTCTTTGGGTTCACCGCAGTACTGTCCTGTACTGTCGCGAAGCAGGAAGACGTGTCGAGAGGTCAATGCGAACGCGAGGAATGGCTCGTCCTAAGACAGCAAGGAGGGTGGAGCGTGAACGTGGGCGTGGTGGAGCGGGTGTATCCTAGGCGCATCAACTGCTGTATTATGGGGGATGATGCAGAGAGAGAGGCGCGGCGAGAAGAGGATGTGTAGAGGTGAATCGATGGAGGCCAAATTCGGGTTTAAGCGGTCACGAGGAAATGCGACAGGGCAAGACAAAGAAGACAGGGCACATCGAGACCGTGCATCGACGATCGTTACAAAGCACGATGGGAGGGACGAAGCCAATTCGAGTCGAGAACGCTCATTCCGACCAGGTCAAAGGGCCCTTGAAAGCGAGGCAAATAGCAAGCAGCATGTTTAGTCGGAATTTTATATCTCCGAATGTCCGACCCAAAAGGCGCAAAAGGCCCGACCGAGACAGCTGCACGCGTGCAGTTGATTGCTTAGGTAGGTAGTTGTTCCCCCAGTTGTAGCGGCTCATACCGTAGTAAGCCACTGCAAACAACGTTTAGTACCTACCCAACTCTGAATCTGAGGTAATTTTCATTATGGTTCGACATTGATTCATATCAATGGTCGAGGCTTCAAACCTCTGAGCGTCCTTAACGTTGACGACGTATCCAAAATGTGCTTCAGTAGCTTTTGGTAGTTCCAGCCTAGTGCCTCAGCAGCCAACAATGTGAGACTTGCTTGATCCTCACGCCCAGGCCGACCAGGGCCTGTCATGTTCTGCAAACGAAATCATTCAGCCACTCTTCGAGCGCTTCGGGAGAGATAGACAGACCGGTTTCATGTTCACATCAAACAGAGCAAACTTGGAGTCGGCCGAGTCTTTAAATCTGCGGACGTCAATTCGAATCGGGGCCGTCACTGCCAGCTCCTGTGCCGCTCTCTCGCATTCCTCTACCACCTCTTTGTATGCAGACTCGTTTCTTTTGGCCGAGTTTATAGCTCGTGAGTTTATTGTGACTGCGACTGCACCGTTGTATGGAGCAATGCCATCAATATGACTGAAGCGTGTCACAATCGGCAATGCCCAGTATCCTCCTTTATCGGAGGTAGGTGGCATCACCGTAACTGTCGCCTCTTCGCCTGAAAGATATTCTTCTAATAATATTGCTGGCGACTCTTTGAATAAACCTTGCGCATGTTTAACAAGTTCCAGCAAGTTGCGGCAGACGTGGACGCCATGGCTACCGCGGCCACGAACAGGTTTTACGACAACTGGGAACGGGAGGTTAAGTGTCTCGAAATACCGCTCAGTGTCTTGGCTCTCATATATAGTCCATGACCGTGGCATGGTAAACCCACCGAGTTTTCGCAATAAATCGTTAATGAATTCCTTGTCGTCGTATGTTTCGACGATCAACGGACCTTGCCCCACGACCCTGATGCTATCTTGGTACTCAGCAAGGCGTGCAGACACTTGAAGAGGATGCGTTGAGAAGAGAATTGTGTTAGCCCATATGTGAGTTGCGCCCTTCGCGATAGCCTGTAAGATGCCTTCCTCGGTATCGGGAAACGACCATCCAGCTTGTTCGTCTGGTTTGGGGTCATTGTGAGGGCAGATAACATGGACGTTTGGAGATAGGCTCAAGTTATAGGCGATATCGGCGCCCGAGTCCATGTACCCTAGAAATGCAGTTAGGCCAGCAAAGTCAAGGAAGGGTATCAACCGCTCACCTCCAGGTTTCTTTGGCTTCTGGATTCCACCGATAATGGGAGGATCCAGGCTCTGGTACAGCACGGCGATGCGAGGTTGTGATGTTGCAGACATCAAAACCGCGGGATCAACCAAAGATGAGTGATGACGAAATTGCCGGCCAGCAGCTGCTGGAAAGGATTGTATCACGTGCCGGGTTCTCAATGCAATACGTTGCATGGTCGATTGATGAAACAATGTATGTGAATCTGTTCATTCCAAATAAATGAAGGAGATGAATTTATATCGTGAAGGTCTAGATCTAGATCGCCTCATCGGAACGACCCGATGGGTCATCCCAGGGTACGGTGCCTACTGGATGGAGTAGTCCGTGTCTCGTTTGAACCACTATTAATGCCAATTGAATATTCAGTAAACCAGGCATCTATTGATTTGACCTTCCTTTATACTTTCTCAAGCAGTTGATTTGGTTTCCCAGTAAGTCTGTGCAGTTAAAATGGCTCTATTTCCTATTCCGAAGGCCCAGTCAGATGTTGCCAACTCATTGTGCATCAAATGCTTGTTGGCAAGATCTACGTCGTGGCTGGACTTGATTATAAAAGGGAGAGATGTATTCTCTAGGTAGTCTAACGTACTAAGTTATTTTATGCCTTGTTCAATCTTCTTTTTATGCAACAATATCATTGCCCATCACTTGAATGATGAGAATGATACAGCCGCACAATAAGATGGAGATGGAGATCTACCCCTCCAATAAACCCCATTGGAAGCCTTGTTGACGAACACTTGGCCAGTGCTACATTTGCGAAAAACGACGAGTCGACAACCAAGCCAATGACCAATCATTCTTCTCTTTACCACGAACAATGAGAAAACAAACTCGCGGGATCAAGTCATGGCCTGAAACCACGACGCCGTCGCCAACTGGCCAATAGGGCTCAACCCATCTCATCAAGTTGCACCAACAACCCCTTGCCTAACCCTGACGGTAAATAGCTTGGCAATTCTTTGTTAAATAGTCGCTGACTTTGCCTTGCGCAGAACAATTAAGCCAGGCTGAGCTCGTCGTTGGTTGGTGGTCACCCCATCATGGGCATACATGGACATGGACAAATACGGCAGCAGTCGCATACGCGAGAAGCCAATGGAGTATCGAGAAATCCATGTTGGTGTGTATCGATGGGCTGAGCCTGTGAGCACGGGACATGAAATAGGAGTCTACGCATGTGGAAGAGGCCCTCAATAAGCCCCTACTTCGAGTCAGGCGCACTCAGCTTCTAGCGGGATTGGTCCCTGAAACCCTCTCTAGACCCGTCGTGATGCATCCCGTCTATTTTTTGTCCGATGAGTGAGTGAGTGAGTGCAGCAATAGCAGGGTCACAGTCATTAAAGAAACAGGGACTATGGACAAATTGAAGCACTCCAACTGAGACATTTAGAGGCCTCTCAATGCATTCGATCAATCAATCGGCCTCTGGTTGTCAGCTTGACTTCTCCTACCAACCCAAATTGGCGGCCATGGATAGGAGGATTTCCAGATCCAGGAATCGGCTTAAGTCGTGCTACGCAACACACGCACATGTACGTACATACATACATACATGCACATACATACATCGCATCGCATCGCTTCTCTTCAGGGGATAACGAGATGAAGGTGCTGGATCGCATTGCATTTTGTGCATCGCTTCCTCGGACACTCCCGTGCCTTCATCCCCCTGGTATTTGCAGCAGAACACAAGCTGATGGGGTACATACTTGAGCTTTCCGATTGACAGGTAGATTTGGTGGCTTCGAATTGGGTAACTCGTCTCATCTCGGTCGCTGTCTTGTCTTCTTGCCTTGCCTTGTCTGCCTGCCTTATAGGAGGCATCCAGGGTCTGACACTCACACTGCCATCGTTGTCTCGCCTCCACGGGTCGTCACCAAAACCTATATTCATCACCACGCTTTTTGTTAGCATTAACTTCGCAAAACAAAACGATATCTGGTCTCCCCCCCCCCCCCAAATAAATATCCTTTGGCCTCTATATAGTCTCTTTAAGGGTGCATTTCTCTTCACTGAGGACTTGACGGCATCCAGGCCTTGTTCCGCCTGAGAACAGACCTGAGACTTGGTCAAAATCGCACTGCAAAAGGCAATCTCACTGCATCGCATCGGATGAGATATCCTCGCAACATCTGACTTTCCCCGGGAGCCTGCAAAATCCTACCTTCTTTTGACTTCACAACCCATAACAAGACAAATTCTATCACCCCGGATTCTGTGTTCCCCCGTCTGGCCAGAAGCAGAAACTCTCGCTTCTTCACCTATCTGCTCTCGCACGTACCGCAAGATCCTGAGCCAGTCGCTTCCTTTTGTCGTACCCAACGTCTCCAAGCCAGCCGGGCGGAATTATTGATAGGCTATATATTGGGCCAATTAATGTGATACTTATCAGAATCCGCAGGCTGTCACAAACTCGACAGCTATTCTCTGTGTCTCGCTATCAGTCCTTCAATGAAGGCATCAAAGCAAACGGCCTGAGACGAGATTTGCTTTGCAAAGACCATTTCGGACTGAGACGCGACTATTCTTCGATGGAACCTCACCTTCACTTGCTTTCAAGACTTAACCAAAACCTAGATCGGCTTCTGCCTTCTGGCCTGGATTAAAACCTCATGTCCATTAGTCTTGAGAAGATCACACAGCATGAAGCCGTTCAACGATCGAGAAAAGGTTTGTTTGGACACCACACTATTATACTTCTCACCACTAACCAAACTCAGCGACATCTTCTGGCCGAGATGATCAAGCATAGCCAAATAGATGTCCGCATCTTAGCAAGTCTTGTCTTGTCTCGCCAGGTCGAACCCAACTGGATGCAAATGCAGCTTCCAAATGGTAAGGCATATCGCCAGCGTATCTAATTCTCAATGCTCAACCTCGACCATAGGACGCAATATGGATCAGTGTATGCAAACTGCTCAGAGTATGGACATTGGACAGCGTGGGACGAAGCGAAAAGCCTCCGAAGAAGGACCAAGCAACAACAATGTCCAGCCATACAGTCCTCAACAGCTTCCTCCACTGGCTCAGTCTCCTACCACACAAAGTTCGCTCGCAAACATACAGCGACAACCAGCTATGCCCCCTGACCCCCAATCACAGCAGTCTGAGCAATCTGAGCAGCCCCCCAAGAAGAAAAAGGGGCGTCCGGCATACGCTGGTAGGGACGTGACTAGCCATCGACCCTTCCCTCCTCGGCTCATTGCCCCTAGGCCTCCTACGCAAATCCTGCGAAATCCTTACCCAAATTTCAGATCTATTGCTCCAGCGCGTCAAACTGTTCTTCCATCACTGTCGCCAGAATCATTTCCAACTATTCAAAGAGGCATGAGCCGTGCCCTTGCCGTGGAATTCCATAACGCGCCCAGTCATTTTAATCCTCAAAAGTCGGCAGTAACAACATCAAGGATCGATCTGCAGAACCAACTAACAAGAGTTCCGAATAGCTTACCGGTGGGAAACAACGTTTCTATTTATGTGAGACATTAGTTAACCTTTGCTAGCCTGGAGAGGAAGTGCCTAATCGCACGAGATCCCTTAGTGAAGCGATGCCACGTGCCGAGAAGAAAGAAGCTTCCCAGACCAACCGATCAAGCTCTTTGCAACCACTGGGGACAAATAATCAAACCAGACCGGCGGAAGGCCTTACGCCGGATCAGACGCAGCAGACAACGATGGGTTCGGGTAACAAGGAACACTAACTAGTGTTGGGTCTTTATGTCCCGAAGACGATACGAGGAGAAGAAATAAGAACGTGTTGACCACCCCTGAGATAAGTGTCGATTAGCCCTGTATTGCCAATAATACTTGGCATGGATCCTCATAGGGATTTGAGGGCGATGAGGATGGTATAGATAAGCACACATATGAGAGCAACTGGATTGTCTCGATTATTTTTGGATGAACGTGTTAAGACAAGGAGCGCAAGGAGATCAACGTCAGCCTATGTTTATGATCACGGCCCTTGATAGAATCAAATATGAAGCTTGTGTAAATCTTTTCAATAAAACCCTCCCTTTTGTTTTTCTTGCGGATGCTGCGAATCGCAAACTACATCCAAACAAGACAGGAAAACGACGTGAAGAAAGCAAGACGCTTATGTTGATTGCGTTAAACTCCTTAGTCCTTTGTTTCGTAGTACCCAATCAAGTGTTTCTTGCCTAGGTAATCCACACCAAATTTTCGGATCAGAGATAATAAACATCTGAGTCTCCTAGATGTGCACTAAAACATATCTCTGATCCTTTCAGACAATCCCGAACTCCACCATCCTTAAAAAGCTATTTTGATATCTTATTTTGCAGTTTCCTTTTTTACTGCTTGACAATCTTTTCAATGACATCGACAAGGATGTCGGCATGCTTCTGTTGGAAGATGAGCATAGGTCGTAGACGAACAGCCTCGGCGCCGCTGCCACCAATGTTCACACCCAAAGTTTTGGCCTGGGCCAAGAATTGGTCACGCTTAGGGTTATCAAAGGCAATGAATGTACCCTGACCCTTTCCACGAAGATTTTCGATCTGGCCAGGGTATTTCTTGCTAAGAGACTCGAGGTCCTTGAAAAGGCGATCACCAATTCGCGCGGTGTGATTGACGAGATCATTCTTGTTGATTTCGTCGACAATAGCCTTGAAGAGGATGGCACGAGCAGGATCACCCATCCATGTGTTGAATTGTCGGTAAGGCTTGTTAGGACGGATGGCAGGGTCACCATAGTAGAAGCCGGCAGCCTGGGCCTTCTTAGAGAAGGTCACGATATCAGGGGGGGTCTCGAGGTTCCAGTGCTCATGAGCCCAGAACTTGCCTGTAGCACCGACGCCAGTCTGGACCTCGTCCACAATAAGGAGAACGTTATGCTTCTTGGTCAGAGCGCGCAGCTTGCGGAAGAAGTCAGGTGAAGCATGGTTGTCACCGCCTTCACTCTGGACGGGCTCGACAACAACGGCACAAGGAGGCAGGTGCCAGTTCTTGAGGAGGTGCTCAACTTCATCGAGACTAGCCTGTTCAATCTTCTTGTTCTCCTCCACGTTCTCCTCGAGTGGGTATTTGAGCTTGGGGAAGGTCGCCTGAGGCCAATCGAAAGCAGGGATGTCAACCTTATGAATAGCCTTGGAACGGGTTGTAGAGAGCGATCCAAAGAGACGACCGTGGAAGCCAGTCTTGAAAGAGAGGATAGAGAGGTCAGGACTACCGGGAGCGTGGTTGTTCATGGCGCTATCGAGTTCCTTGGAGGTGAATTCGACCTCAGGGCCACCACGCTCTTGCTGTCGGCGCCACATGAAGGCGGCCTTATAGGCAGTCTCGTTTGCGTCAGAGCCAGCCATGGCAGTGAAGACATTGTCCAGGCCTTTAGGAGCAACAGAAAGAAGACTAGACTTGAGAAGATCGGCCCAGTCGTGAGAGGGGAAAGCTCCAAGAGCAGGTCGGTTCACAATGGCGTTTACCATCTCGGGGCTGGAAGCGGCCTTGAGTAGGGCAGGATTGTTGTAACCCACTGCAATTGAGGCAATCTGAGCGAAGCTATTATCATTGTTAGCTCCATTGCCAAAGATCTCATTCCCAGTTCTTACACATCGAGGAGCACGTTGCCATCGGGGTCAGCAATGTAGTTGCCCTTGCTCTTGGTGTAGTCGACAAGCATGTTGGCGCTGCGGGTATCGAAGACTTTGGTAAGCTCGTCCATATGGTTCTTTGTCTTGGGACCGGGAATAGCTGTCTTGACTGTAGGAGCCTCAGGCTCTCCGGTGAAAAAAGACTTCTCAGAAACTGCAGCCATTCGCATGTTTCGTGAGGTAGCGAAAGAGCGGCAAGCTGCAGCTCGGGCAGCTCGAACAGCAGGCCGGGCGGCCATGCCAGCGCGGAATGCCGACATAACGATGAGATACGATTGAGGAAGTTTGTGAATGTCTTATACAGCGCCTCGGCTGTGAGGTATGAATTGGTGTTGTAGCTTGCCTGCTGAGAAGGGGAAGAAGTTAGCATACCCATGAAAGAGTGTCGTCATGATAAGCTAACATTGGGTCACGAGGTGCAACCATTCATGATAGAGCCAAATCGATCAGGGTAACTCACTCTTGGTAGAAGCTAAGGCACCTAAGATAGTGACTTTGCAGAAGGATGTCAGTCACTTGGAGATATGGAAGGAGAGGAGAGGGAAGGAAGGGAAGCTGTCGTCAGCCCTTTTATAAGGGAAGGTATCGTATCTCCATGGCCACCTAGGCAGGACCTTACTCGGACCTGGGGCAGTCATGATGCCTAGCTAACCAAAAAACTAAAATTGATTCTCTTCCCCGCATTCGCCTTGGGAATTGACCAAGCGGAGCGGAAAGTTGGTGAGAGACAGCGGAGGGAAATAGGAAAGAGGGAGGGGTGAAGTTAGACATGTTGGAAACTTGCCGTAAGAGGTAAGAAGCTGTCCACTGGTGCCCTAGCCAGCTCGTCTACAGCATACAGTACCTACTGTGACTCAAATTAGCCCCTTTGCTACCTTAGTACTCTCCGCTATCAGTTATCTATGCTATGTACCTTCATGACTAGCCTCTATACCCTATCAAATCGATTACTGAATTAGACACCACTATCGTTATCTGGATGGATGATAATTGATTTAAATCTTCTTTGCGGGCGACATAAATCACGTATTTCTAATCCAAGCTCTCACCTTGTCTTGATAACAATGCCTGTGCCTCACCTTCGACACCTCACCGAACCTGGCGAGATCTCGATAACAGACCGCAGTACCGAAGTGTCCATTGTGCAGGGGCCAGATCCTACGCAAATACCTCCCGATAGGATGGATTGCCCTGCCCAACCACCTTTGCAGCCCACCCTGCTCTCAAAGAACACCCCGTGACCGTTTGCAAGCCACTACAAACCTACGACTAGGTACTATTCGATAACAGAATCAATCACCTTCTTACGGGTTGACCTTCCTGATTTCAAGACCCAGTCACCCTCTCCAAGCCCACTGAGCTTGTCACAGTGTGGGGTACCGATAGGTATCTCCATATCTCGGGGCCCTTGGTATAAAACGGCTCTCAGATGCTGAGGCGCCTTCTAGCTACAGTATTTGCGCTAATCCAGTCAGTCTTTCCGAGCACGATTCTTCACCGAATTTCACCTCTAGGCACGGTTGCTTACCTACTTTGATGATCATCTTATCGAGTGGGGGTTTATTTGCTATTTGATATCTCCAACACATAGTACACGCCCTCAACATTGTGGCCATCTTTCCCGTTCACACCGGGCCGGTTCCGACTTCGGAGCCGTCCGAGTTCTCGACTTGGAGATGTTAGCGTTAGGGCGTTTTGCATCCAGAAGCCTTCCCGTTCAGGCAGGTTAAGGGAGACTGAAGGCTCCAGCCTCCAGGATGATGGTCTTAACCCCATCCTCAAGCTTACATTTGGAATTTAATCGCAATCACATGAGCAGGATGCTGAATTTTTTGTTTCTTATTCTGACCAATATCATTAATCACCACGATTCTCCGCGTCGTTATCAAGTTTCATGCGGTCCCATTGCCAATCTATAAGTTCAAAGAGACACGGCTCTTCCATTCTTATCAACTGCATTAACCAAACCAAACCATGCTGATGCGTCCGAGTCTTATGCTGTAAGAAACTCGCTGCCACAAATGCAATGCTAATGTCGTGCCTGTATCATAGAAACAACGCCCATCATGCCCAAAACGCCCGATTGCTTTGCAAGTTAAGTATCTTGCTCATGCTCTCGCATATACCTGACAAAGGTTTTCTTGTGAGTCTAGGGGGTATGTCAGTGTTATGATGACAACTTCAAGCTGTAATTAGCGAGACTAACCATTCCAGCATATTTGCCGTCTTTGAGCACACAGATATATCGGAGACCGAGCTTTGAGAATAGCTCGTACACTAAATCCATTGGAGATTTGATATCCAGTGCAACAGGTGCCTAAGACTCGTCAGTCATGTGAGAAGAGTATGTCACAGTAAAACTTACAGGATCGATATACGGCGTAAAGTCTGTCGGATCATGAACTTCATCATCTTCGTCAATACTAGGAACGCGATCCATAAGACAAAGATTCGTCGCTTCATCCTCCAGTTGATCAAGGGCATAGCCAAGATCTGGTGCAGGGATGAGCCCGACCAAGATACCATGCCGCACGATTGGTAATCCTCCATCGAGTTCACCAGCCTTATGCAGAAGCTCGAGCTTGATTCGCAAGCTAGTAGCGGGTACAACGGGTGAGTTTGTAATATCAATGAGTCGTTCCTTTCGAATCCGTGGCACAATGTCAGCCAGATCCTCCGTAAAAATAGGCTTGTGCTTATTGTCCAGGAACGGATATGAGTTCATGCTGGTAAGGAGATCCTGGCCAAGTCAGTCGCTGTTTAACCGGTCAGCTAAGACCTGGAAACTTACATAAATGCTGTTGGGTTCAATAGCATCCGCTGTCCATTTAGCCACGAGAATGGCGAGCGAGAAAGGCAAGACATAATCGAGACTGCCCGTGAGCTCGAACAAGATTACTGCAAGTGTGACAGACAATCTTGTCACGCCGCACATGGTGGCACCAGCTGCAATGAGACCATACACACCAGGTTGGATGCACGAGCCGTCTCGACTCAAGGCACAGTCTCCCCAAATGCTCCAATCCGGAACACGTAGCACAACCCACTGAACAATATGGCCGACTATCCGACCCATTAAACCCCCAACAACCATGGACGGTACATAGATTCCGGCGGGAACTTTCTATTGGGCATGTTAACTTCAGTCTTGACTAGCTCTGATTGAACACTCACAATGCCGAAGGTGATGACGGTCAGGAATCCTTTGATCAAGAGTGCAACAAATAGCTCAAGTAAGATGGGAGGGATCTCCTCGATAGCCCCAGGGCACAGAGATCGTTCTTCCCAGTCCATGCTTGAACCTTCGCATGGTGATGCCAGATTCAATAGCAGTTCGGCAACAGGGAGCTTTGTCAGAGCATTCCAATAGCTCATCATACCAGTAACCAGCGCTACAAGAAATACTTCCAATAAGGGATATTTCTTGATCACTTGGATCCTCCGGAAGGATTGAGCCCAATACTTGGAAGCTTTGATGAACAGACCTCCCAGCGCACCACCAATGACACCCACAAAGATGAAGCTTCCAAGCTCAAAATACTCCCAGTCGACTAGGTATCTTACTTCGAAGAGAACAATCTTGTGCGTACCGTATGGGTTGAGGAACTTGAGAGACAGTGCGGCCACAATGCAGCAGAAGAAGGTTCGGAAAAGCGTCTTGGCCGGGAAGAAGTATGAAACCTCTTCCAAACCAAACAGTACTCCACCCAAAGGAGCACCAAAGGCAACGGCGACTCCTGCCGCGGCCGCAGCCGAAATGACTTCTCTTCGCTTACCATCATTCCGATCATACTTGGAGAATATTCGACATAGGATATTGCCTACGCAGGCGGCCATGTGGACGAATGGGCCCTCTTTTCCAAGACTCATACCAGACGCGACACTCAGAATCAGTGCTACCATCTTGATAATCAAAGTTCTGGCACCGAGAAAACCGTGCAGAACGAAACCACTCAGTATGACACGAACCTCAGCAACTCCACTCCCAGCTGCCGAATAGTAAACCATAGGGGGGTTCTCTGGCTTGGGATCGGATCGTGGTTGAGGTGTCGACGCTTCACTTTGATTCGAATCGTCATAGGTTTGGGATGGTTGATCAACAGCCAGGTTCTCGTCCAGAGTCGTCAGCTGATACGCCGAGGGGACAACAGTTTTTGTCCATAGCGCCAGCCAACAGGCAACAAGAGCAAGAGTGATGACCAAGGCCATATAAACCGCGAAGCTTCTCCATATGTCTCCTGAAGGGCTTTTGAGAGTACGTGACCAACTTATCCATTCTTCACAGATCTCCTCGGGACAGCATCTCTAAAGTCAATGTCAGTCGGCTTCAATCAAAGGTAAGAGTAAAATGAAAAACAAAAGTGGGTTTCGATCAAGCCAGCTAGTCCAAATCACTACTAACCTTTCTGCTGAGATACCACCCCGTGCTGCAGTAGCCGTCTTTGAAGTCGAAGACAGTAGACTCAGCAACATCAATCGTGTAGGCCATCAATGCGACAATAAAGCCGCATAACGCGCTGAGAATCCAGCCCTGGGCGCCGTCAAAGATTATGCGTACCCTGCCCCAAAAGTCCTTGCGACTACGTAGCTCCCTGACTCGGTAGGAATCGGCGATGGCATCGTGTACCCAGTCGGTACTGGTGAATTGATCGTACCACATACGCTCGTCGGGGAAAATAGAGCCTTTGGACTCGGCCATGGAGGACTCATGACGGTCAGAGAGGGCGTTAACCAGTCTCGAGCTCCATGAAGGATGTCGACTGTGATTTCGAGAGCCATGGTAGGCACCTGAGATGCAAAAGATAATTAGTTACATTTAATATTGCATGGGCTACCTATTGGGAACGAACCTATGTAGCTGTGGTCCCGCGATAAGGACCCTTTTTGCTGACGATTGGTGCTTGACCCACTGATACGAACGCGCGACCTTGAACCTGTGAGCAAGGGAGTTCGCTCATCAAGTTCGCCTGTAGAGGCATTTCGCTGTAGAGGATTTTGTCGTCGCGTAGTTCTTGGCGAAGGCGGCTCGGAGCCTTCTGCTTCTTGTCCTGCCATAAGGGGGGGAAGGTCTGGTTGGGAAATGAAAGAACAAGGAGTGTGAAAGGCGAGCTTCCTGACAAGGGCGAGTGGAAGCAGGCCCCTACAGTAGATAAAGGGAGAAAAAAGAGATCAGCAACAAGTGAAACAGAGACTGGAACAAAAGGACAAAAGGATTGATGATCTGCCTCGAAGTCCGAGTATCGATCTCGACGCCCGTACTTGTCTTGCTAGCGGTTTGGTGGTTCGTCGGTTGTCACACCGTCACCTTTTCAGGGTCCAGGTGACCCTCGATGGCGGGAGTGTGGAGGCGCCAAGCGTGACGGGACTTCAAATCAAGATGGCAGGGGATGATCAGGTATAAATAGAGGCGCTTGATGATGATGACAGTGGAGGGAGAAGAAGAGGAAGAGGTTATTGCCCGGCAACCTAAGCTATCGAGGTGGAAAGTGCGAGGGGCATTATCAACTTAAGGTTGTTTTAAGTTGTTAACGTAGTATTGGTCTCGTCAACCGTCAACTGCCATATTCGGTAACAAACACGCCGAGTCACCAATATCAACGTACGTTGAATCAAGATCCTGTATCCATCTGGATAAGATACCTGACTTTAATTTCATACTCTTCCATAGTCATATTCAAGGCTTCGGCTGCCCTTATCTATAATAAACACGCGTGTTTCTCATCTCAGACGACGAAAAAGAGAGCTGCAAGATTCCAACGATGAACTCACAAGCATCGGCATTTCGTCATTGTGCTTGAGCGAGTTCCACCAAGTGACTAGCTGACTCAAGGGATAGGGCCACTTTGTACCTAGGCAGCTAGCGTTGTGCGCTTGTTGCGCATGGAACGGTTAAATGGGAGATTGTGATTGCTTCTGATTCTTGTACGTCAGCCATCCAGTAGATATCACTGTCTAAGTTCAAATTTCTGTCTTGCTGTTATACAACTAAGAACAGCGTCAAAAAGAGTCGTTGAGCTAGACTCTTTGCTTGGTGCCACACAACATGTGTCGTGGCTGAAACAACAAGCCAGCAAACTACCTATGGCATGCGACAAAGTGGTTCTGACAAGGACTCATAATTCGGGGAGATGATCTTGAGACCAGGATCAAACGAATGCTTTGAGGTTTGTTCGCCAGCTAGCAAGGCAGCGAGGATGATGACCTTCTGACTACCTAGGTAGCCTTCCAGCCGAGGTATTTGCTTGGGTCTCAGTATGTGCTTATTTTGGAGTTGAGCTACGGTATCTGAGTGAGACATACGCGGCCGGCGATCATGTGTATCATGAATAATGTAAGCTGGGCAGCTGGGACTGTGTTGTTGCAACTTTATTTGTTCGTCACAGAGCAGACCGACCAGCACTGTACCTGCGTAGGTACCTAGGTCTGTTGTTCCCGGGTGTGGCTGGTGGCGCTATGAAGCCGAAGTGTGGCTGGCAGTGGGCTACTCTTATCTCTTATCGGTTAAAAATTCAGAAAAAGTTGCGACTGCGACTGCGACTGCTGTTTGCAAAATTGGGTTACCAAACCTTGAACATCAACCTTTTCCACACGCTCACCTTCCTCCAGAGCCCCCCAATATGGCTAAGAAGAGAAAGGCCTCAGGGCGTAACAATGCGCCATCAGGCCCTAAAGAGCTTGATCCTTCGGATGCCCGCCTTGGACCTATCACTACCTACGAAGATGTTGCCGACTCCGAAGACGAGTACTTCATGAATCGCGACCAAATACTACTTGAAGATGAACCAAACTCAAAACGTCGAAGGAAGCAGGATGAAGACATTGAACTGTCCGACGAAGAGGTTCTTGGCTATGAGGACTCAGACTCCGAGGAGAACGATGATCAGAATGAGCAACCACGCAAAACCAAAGGTTTAACGTCCAAAGATGCGCCCTCAGACGATGAGGCAGGCCAGGATGAGGAGGAGGGTGATTCGGGATGGTGGGGAGCTTCAAGAAACGACTACTATAATGCCGACAATATCGAGACTGAGGCCGATGCTCTCGAGGAAGAAGTGGAGGCAAAGCGTCTTCAGCAGAAGAAGCTCTCCAAGATGGCCGAGGAGGACTTCATCTTTGACGGCGATGAATGGTTAGCCGAGGGCCAAGAGGATGGAGAGGGCGAAGAGATAATAACAGAAGTCCTCAAGGAGGTTGAGATCACTGAAGACATGAGCTCCGAAGAACGATATATGCTTCTCAAGAACCGCTATCCCGAATTTGAACCCCTCGCTAAAGAGTTCCAAGCCCTGCAGCCCGCTTTGGTAGACCTTCAAAAAGAAGCTCAAGGGCTGTCAGGCCAATCACTCGAGGCCGTCAAGTACTGGGTTGCTGGATGCTACGTTGCTGCCCTTGCAAGCTATTTTGCCATCTTGACATCTCCTGCAAGAGACAATGTTAAGGTGCAGAAGACTATTGATCCTGCCGAGCTGCGCGATCACGAGGTCATGGAGACCTTGATGAACTGTCGCGAGGCATGGCAAAAGGTCAAGGATCTTAAGTCTACCAAGACCATGGACGACGATGTTATCTCAGAAATTGATGACGAAGCATTGATGCAGGGTATGGAAAACCTTGAAGCTGAGGTGAAGAAGACAAAGAAGAGCAAGAAGATATCGAAGCAAGAAAAGGCTGCTGCTGAGAAACTAGCACGAAAGCTTGAGAAGGTCAAGGCCGGAGAGGCTGCTGTGGCCGATCTATACGACTTACCTCTGCCTGGCAAAAAATGCAAGAAATCTAAGAAGACTGTGGCTATCGAGCAGGGTGAAGACAACTCCGACTTTGGTGAAGAGGATGTTCTTGACGAGCGGACCGCAGCCGAGAAAGCCGCCCGCAAGAAGAGTCTCAAGTTCTACACCTCTCAAATCGTGCAGAAGGCGAACAAGCGCGCCGGCGCCGGAAGGGATGCCGGTGGTGATATGGATATTCCTCATCGTGAACGTCTTCGAGATCGTGCAGCACGTCTCAACGCTGACGCTGAGCGACGTGGACAGAAGAACTCCAAGCTTGGAGCAGACCTAGACGACAACAGCGATGACGAAGACACGACAACAGCCAAGGCTGTTCGTAACGATGAAGATGAGTACTATGACATGGTAGCACAGAAGTCAAAGAAGAACAAGGAGGACAAGGCTGCCCGCTACGCAGCATATGCTGCCGCCAGCAAGGCAGACCGTGTGGTAGAGAAGGAAGAGCTTGGCGAGGACGGCAAGCGAAAGATCACATATGCCATCGAGAAAAACAAGGGTCTGGCACCGAAGCGAAGCAAGGACGTCAGAAATCCCAGAGTCAAGAAGCGCAAGCAGTACGAGGCCAAGCAGAAGAAGTTAAAGAGTATGAAGCCTACTTGGCAGGGAGGAGAGCCCAAGGGAGGATACCAGGGAGAGCTGTCTGGTATCAACACGGCTGTTGTCAAGAGTACCAGACTATAGATCTGGATGTATTAAGGACCTGGGTAATAGCGTCAAAAGAATTTAAGTGTTTTGTGATATTTCCATTTTGCTCTACGTACGTACCTACCTACCTAATAGGTAGGTACTAATACAAGATCTTCCATGTGTAAGTCCCCTAATTGCCATTACCTACCTATCCATGGCGGGTCAACCCTTGCATGGCCCCGCCACACTCCACGTTGCTTGAACAGCTTCCATCAAGCAAGACAAGCAACGTCTAAACGTCCCTCCTTTAATTCATTACCAGCGACTCAGCAAAACTTAGTGCAACAAACTTCCATTCCGAACCGATGCCTACATATACAAAGGCAACACCAATCAAATACATTTCACCGCTTATGCGAGCTTCGAACCAACAATGACCGACACCTCCAAGCTCACCTCATCCGCCCAGATCTTCTCGCAAAACAATACCCTTCCCCAGATTCGCGCTATTCACAAAAGTATCCATGTCGCAATCGAAGAGAAGTCTAATCGCCTGCGCACGCAGGTTGGAAGCTCGTATCGCGATCTTCTCGGTACAGCGGATACCATCGTTCACATGCGTGATGACAACGACGTCGTTCAGGAGCTTCTCGGCAAGATGGGCGGCCGGTGTGGTAGAGCCGTGATCGGCGCCAAAGCTACGGGTCTCGCGAACTTCGCCACGAAAGAGAACAAATCTTCTACGTCCATGGCGGCACGATTAAGGCTCCTCGACGCCTGTGTTCTGGTTGTTGGACGGATACTCAAAGGTGGTGGTGGGCTGGGGGACAATGTCAAGAGGGGAGATAGACTGGTACTCTCTACAAAGGTCCTTGTTCTGAGTCGGCTTTTGATTAACAGTCTCGTGGACGATGCGACTGATGCAGGCAGTCGTCGGGCTATCGAAACCGCCAGAACATCTGTCAGCAAGCTACGACGAAAATTGCTCAGGAACGTCGAGAAGGTCTTTGAGAGGGCTGGCGATGAGACGGAACGGGAAGACGTCCAGAAAGCACTGTGTGCATACAGCTTGGCAACCAGCTCTGGGGCTAAAGATGTACTAAGACATTTTCTTCACGTGAGAGGAGAGGCTATGGAACTTGCTTTCGAGGTGGGAGAGAATGATCGCAAAAGGAGCGCTGAGGATGTTGTTCAAAGCCTGAAGTTGTACTCGAGAACTCTCCTCGATGTGCAAGCTTTGGTACCAGGAAGGTTGTCCCTGGCCTTGTCCGGGCTGAGAAGTCATCCTCTCCTGGCTGACCCGGGTCTCAAGCAGCTCGAAGGGCTGCGGTTAGACACATATGAGCGTTGGTGCAACGAAGAGATCCAATACTTTACGCCTTTCGTTAGACATGACGACCTTGACGGAAGCCAAGCTCGTGAGATGCTATCGGCATGGTCTGATAAGGGATCTGAGGTTCTCCTCGATGGACTCAAGAATACACTGGATACGATGTCGGAGTTCAAGTTGATTATGGAACTGCGCACAAGGGTTTTGGAGCTTTGGATTCGAGATGGTGGGAAGGCCCGAGGCATTGACCCTTCAGAAATGCAGGATTCCCTCCGCAAAGCTATCAACTCACGCATGCTGAATGTCCTCGATACCAAGGTCAGTAAACTCCGCTTAGTCGGCTCGGAACTCTCCGCGGCTCTTGGGCGATGGAAGGATGGCATCACTGATGAACACGTGAGCATCTGGAACGATGAGGGCTACGACGAAGCTCTTGCGGGTGGTGCCGCACCATTTGTACAAGAGATCGTGTCTCGACTCTACGGTCGGAACGATGCTGTTTCCAAGGCGGCGCACTGCTATAAGTCATGGTATCATGTCATCGATGATGTCAAGGGGGTTGTTGAGCAGCTTAGACAGCAACGCTGGGACAACGACTATGATGAGATTGAGGATGAGGAAACGATTGAAGCTAGGCAGAAACTCTTAAGCAGAGACGATCCGCAAATGCTACAGGAAAGACTTGATACTATGCTCGACAAGTCCTTCAAGGAACTTGAGGACCAAATTCAGAGTCTTTGGGATGAGCGAGCCGAGTCATCGCGAAATGGCAAAGTGGCCATGTACTTCCTCCGTGTTATGCGAGACATTCGACATCAGCTACCAGAACGCCCATCGATCAAAACATTTGGCCTAAAGATTGTCCCATCGCTCCACGAGAAGGTGGCAGTGGCAGTCTCAAAGCCTGCACTGGAAGAGTACTCTACACAAGGACTTTCACAGCGGGCTGTGGTGGGTCGACCACTATGGGACGGAGAACCAGCGTTGCCAAACCAGCCTTCGCCGGGGATATTCCAATTTCTACGATCACTGTCGCTGTCCATGTCTGACGAAGGAGTTGACCTCTGGACTAAGGCAGCTATGTCTTCGCTGAAGAAACACTTGACGAAGCAATTATGTGAAATGTGGGAAGCAGCAGTGCTGGATAATTCAGCTGGACAGGAAGATGTTTCCAAAGAACAAGACTCCTTGGGTGAGAAGCCCGAAAAGGGGGGAGCCAAGGATGACAAGGATGGCGATGAAGCAGAGGATGAGGATGCTGAAGAGACCGATGGAAAGAAGATCAGTGTCGAGGAGTCAGCCAAGACAGAAGAGCCTGCCAAGGAGAAGAAGCCTGGTCTAAACCCTGAGCAGAAGGCAGATCTCTTCACGCAATGGCTCTTTGATATTGCACTCTTGCGACACTGTATTGGCAACACGGAAGAACCGTCCTGCAGTTCGTTCCGAGACCTCGAGGACAACGTTTATCAACACTCCAAGTTAGATGACGCAGCAAAACAGCGAATCTCCAAATCGGCTAACGATTTCTGGCAACGAACCAGCTTGTTGTTTGGCCTGCTGGCATAGGGAGTACAAACAGGGGTAGACAATGGCAGACTTTTAATACCATACTACCTTTTGATTTGCTTCGTCCAATCGGCTTATAATGAATTGGTCAACCTAGTCAACCTGTACAAAAACGAAGCGCCTCTATAATCTGATGTGATGTTTATTTTTTTTATTTTATAT
>JAADJG010000483.1:0-20167 GCA_012932025.1 Fusarium austroafricanum | reverse complement strand
AAATTAAGTTGAATGCACTTATTTAATAGAAAATATAATTGCTATTGGCAGTATATCTACAGTATTTAAAGAAGGGCCAATTTTTACTTAATAATTAAGGTTAAAGCTAAAATCTAATGCGGGGAAACCCTAGTAGGCGTACGACAATTCCTGACTTTAATTAATTGCTCCTATAAGCACGAGTAATTATAATTGCCTATAGAAAGCTAAGGAGAGTATAAACACAATAAAAGAAGTGTATTAATGATGAGAGCGATTAATTTATCGTAGGACAAATATTTTAGGCGTAGATAAGGGCCTTGTAATTGGTGTGTCTGCCCCCTGTTCAAGCCTCGTGAGGCTGACTCGATAGGCATTATCGTCATAGCATTAGCGGCCTCCTAGGCGCACTCCAGACTTCTCCTCCTGCAGACAAATGGGCCATCACTCGCCTTCTTCCGCACCCTCTACTAATGAAAACAGGCCGTCCTTGTATACACGTATGCGTGCTGCTTGTTAACATCAATCGTAGTATCCACCTGTCCTCACAGAATGTTAGGCTTGAAGCTGTGGTTTGCTCAGCTGGTCTCGTGGCGTAGCAATCCGCCCAGACATTCGTACCAGAAGAGACGCAACCGAGTCCGCTCCAAGCCGTACTTCCCTGACCTGGTGGATCTGGATGATTGGAACAACACATGGCCTGCTGTCGAATGGTAATGCCATCTTTCATTCCTCATCAAGCTTCTCTGTTCCTTCGCTAACTGAATGTAGTAAACCAGAGGATACTGAGCTGCCCGTCATTCGGACATTAGGGGAACTACAGCCGTCCGCGGGCTCATTTATTCCTCTCGCACGTCAATGCCTTCGCTGCGAGAGAATCCTCAGCGAGCTCGGTAGTTCCTCTAATATCGCCCGTATCGTGCATTTCGACCCGACAATGCTGAGAGACTCTGCCATGGGGTGCGAACTCTGCTTCGTTATCTTGCAGGGTATTGCTAGACACGGCTGTCTAGAAGACATTGCCAAGCTCATTGTACGAGTTGACGCAAACCACGCCCATATAATAGTCAATTCCAGTGGCCAGGACATCCGATTCCAAAGTGTCCCGTGTTAGTAACGCTTCATGCCTACCCTTCCATTTCTAAGTTGACTCAACCTTCACTAGATCTCCCTTGTCCATGGATCCAACTTGGCCCAGGACATGATATTGGTGTACCGGGCAGCATGCAATGTCTTCAGCGTATCAAGAAATGGATATCTCAGTGCGAATCAAATCATCAATGTCGTAGCGCTGTAGCAACGGCAGATTGGCTTCCTTCAAGAGTCATCGACATTGGGGCGGATGGCAAATGCGTTCAGCTCAAAGATACGACAAAGACAAAGATTCCTCCTGGGCGCTATCTCTGTTTGAGCCACTGTTGGGGCGCCCAGCAGACATTAACCACAACAACTAAGAATATTGACCTTCATTGCGCCAAATTAGATCAATCTCAACTTCCTAGGACCTATCGAGATACCATTTGCGTCGCCCGGCTATTGGGGATACCTTATGTCTGGATCGATTCCTTGTGCATTATTCAGGACGACGACGACGACTGGGCTCGAGAGTCAAGCGCCATGGCAAGCATATACGAGAACGCCTACCTCACAATAGGTGCTACCTCTTCCAGGGACTCCAGCGGTGGCTTGTTCTCAGCACGGCGGGTGAGACAAGAGCTCATTTGTGGGCGAAGATATGGGGCCGATGGCGCGCCTTATCTGATTGCAGCCGTAGAGGATATACCGCATCCCAAGCTGGGAGATGAACCCCGAAAGCTTGCAGAAAATTGGCCTCTGTTGACCCGAGCATGGGTTTTTCAGGAGAGAATACTATCGCCGAGGGTCATACATTTTGCATCTCCAGAAATGTACTGGGAGTGCAGGGAGATGAGCTCTTGCGAATGCGGCAGGCTACGAGAATCTACCAAGTCCCGGTACGAGAAGACGTCCAACGACGACTCGCCAGAGCTGCTGAGGAAACAATGGTGGGAAATGGTTCAATCGTACTCGGCCCTGAACCTATCATATGCAGATGATAAGCTCCCAGCCTTGTCTGGCATTGCGACCAAAATGTCCTCCAGGCGGTTGGACGCCACGTATCTCGCAGGGTTATGGAGTGATTCATTGGACCTCGACTTGTTGTGGATAAACAAAGATGCCATGGTACCCGGCAAAGCGGTAAACACGAGACCAAGTGAGTGGCGCGCTCCCACATGGACATGGGCATCGATCGACGCGCCAATCAAGTTCCCTTTCAAGGATCACACCGAAGTGCAGATTCACTTCAAAGTCATACATGCTTTCTGTAAGCCGGGAACAAAAGACAAGACCGGGAGGGTCAGCAGAGGCTCTCTCACGCTTGAAGCTCCAGCCGTCTCTGGAGAAATCACCACCGCTGGGTCAATGGACCAAAGGACCGAGCTGAAGATTGGAGATACAACATACACGTTGACCGGTGGAAATCGTTTCTACCCTGACAACCCGGGAGACCCTTTCGGAATCGGGCTTGGGATGGTGCACTCTGTTAAAGAGGTTCTGTGCATGGGCCTAGCAACAGGAAGCGGTTTCCATAGCCAGACCCGACTTGCCTTGGTTTTATACCGGCCAAATAAGATGAGTCTGTATAAGCGGATTGGAATGCTGTATCAGTGGTGCGAAGTTACAAGATCTGCGAATCCTAACCTTGCAATATATGGATGGCCCCAGAATCGTCCATCTGGACAGCGCTTTGAGCCGTTGGAGGGGGAATTGAAAACTGCGAGCATTCTATGATTGTGGAGATACCCAGGACTTTCAGAAGATCTTCAGTCATGGTAGATGCGTGGTTATGTGACTGTATTGGCGGTACAGGTGATGTAACAGGAAGGCTGGCTGAAATAGCTGTCATCTTACTCAAGAGCTATTAACTGTAGATAGTCAAAACACCCATTCCAGACAGAACTCGCATTGATAGGCAAACCCATGGATTAATTGAAAAGGACTTTATTATAACTAAAGCGAAAGGAAAGCATTTTTAATAATGTTCAGAGATTACTAGAAACTTCTCTGACATTTGTAAGGAAGTAAAACAAATTTGATAACCTACCATCCATTATCACTTCTGCGTCTTGGGTTTTGCCTAGTTTTGCCAAGCTTTGCCAAGAGACAAGTTCGTTCCAAGATCCGATGAAGCTTGTCCCTGGTATTGCCGAGCGTTCGAATCCACATAGCGCGGTACGGACACAGGTAAAGCCGCGCAATTCCCGATACTCTACCTCACCTCTCAGTAAAATTATTTGGAGGTTATACTGTAATTAGATAAATTGCAGGAGAGATCGTATATCTCAATAAGAGAATTTTCTAACATAGAGGATAACTTAGTAAAGTTTATAAAAGCTCCAGCACGTGATCTTTCTGCAAAGTTCAAGGGGTAGCAGGGCCTACAGATCAGATGGCACGAGAATAGCTAGCTCTCGTACCGATAATTGCCGTCCTATCCGGTTCCCTTGCGTGAATCACCAATCAACCTATTAAATCGTCTCCCGCGATAATGGGTGACTAATGAGAGGGTTTTAAAACTTGAAGTCATACCGTCACCGTATCACGGATTGTTCCTTGTAAGCCAATCACACGTCATCCCATAAGCGGAGAAGGAAGATTCCGGGTCCGATGATACGTATGCCTGACTCCTTGTACCTTGGTAAATACGCAAACGACACGCGACACAAGGATTCTCTCCATTTAAACATCTTCAATTGTCGAACGGTTATTTTCAAGATGAACAAGACTTCTCACACTGATGAACCCTTTGAGGGCGATGACGGCTACAACCAGAGCCCAAACCCCAACTCTAGCGACTTGACTACCAACGCTGACTTCAACGGGCTCGTCAACAGTCGCACCTCTCTCCAAGGCGACTCCCGTGCACTGCCTGACGCATCGTCCAATATGTCTGGACAGATAGCCAACGACACTCCTACCGACACGCCCGGCCATAGCAAGGCCAAGCTTCGGCTGGTTCATCGGTCCCTCGACCATGGCCAGCCTTCAGGCGGTCTGCGCTCAGCACCCGCCAACCCCCCGCCAGCTGCGGCTGGTTCCGCCTCCACCGGCACGCCAATTCAGCGTCTCAAAGACGCACTCATCAAAATCGGGTCTTTTGTTGGACCTGGGTTCATGATTTCCGTTGCGTATATTGATCCTGGTAATTACTCGACCGACATCGCTGCAGGAGCTTCGTATCGATTTCGCCTTTTGTTCATTGTGTTGCTGTCGAATGTGTTTGCGATTTTTCTGCAGAGTTTGGCGATTAAGCTTGGGACTGTGAGTGGGCTTAATCTTGCGCAGGCCTGTCGAGCGTTTTTGCCGCGGTGGTTGAATTATGTTTTGTATGTTTTTGCTGAGGCTGCTATCATTGCTACGGACATCGCAGAGGTGAATCATTCTCTTTTATCTGTTTTCATTATTTCGGGTGCTGATTTGATAGGTCATTGGATTTGCCATTGCATTGAACCTTCTGGTTCCCAAAATTCCACTGGTGGCAGGATGTGCCATTTCCATCCTCGATGTCATGGTCCTGCTGACCTTCTACCGGCCTGAAGGATCCATGAAGGGCTTACGCTATTTCGAGATGTTCATCATGTGCTTGGTCCTCGGAGTGGTTGTTTGCTTTTGCATTCAGCTGTCTCTGATCAAAGATACTACTCCTGGGGAAGTCTTCCAAGGCTATCTGCCATCAAAGTATCTTGTCGAGTCTGAAGCGTAAGCCATGACTTCTCTCCATTGATTAACGTCTCAGTCTAATATTAGACCAGTATCTACCAAGCCTGTGGCATTCTCGGCGCGACAGTCATGCCTCACAGTCTGTATCTTGGATCAGGAATTGTTCAGCCTCGTCTGCGTGAATATGATGAACGAAGCGCCCTGTTGCCTCGCCAAGTCGCCTCAGAACCCTCTGTTCTTGACGACAGCATTGACAAAGGATACTACGTCCCTTCCGAGAAGGCAATCCAGCACTCCCTCAAGCTCTCTATCCTAGACTTGGCTGTCTCTCTGTTCACATTCGCGCTCTTTGTCAACTCGGCCATCCTCATTGTTGCCGGTGCCTCGCTCTACAACAATCCAAATGCTCTCGATGCAGACATCTTTGGCATTCACGATCTGCTTTCCAAGTCTATCTCCCCTGCGGCTGGCACTATATTCGCTCTCGCGCTTCTTCTCTCAGGAGTTTCAGCTGGAATTGTTTGCACCATTGCCGGCCAGATGGTTAGTGAGGGCGCGTTGAACTGGAACATCAAGCCATGGCTACGCCGTCTTGTTACTCGGAGCATTAGCATTACACCGAGCATCATCATCGCAGGAGCTGTCGGCCGCGAGGGACTCAACGCAGCGCTCAATGGGTCACAGGTCGCTCTCAGCATCATTCTGCCGTTCGTGACAGCGCCTTTGATCTACTTTACCTGTCGGGATAAGTACATGACGGCCCAAACTGGTAGTGCGCGCTGGCGCACAGGAGACATGGATGATGAGACAGACGCGGAAGGAATAGTAGAAGCGGCAACTGGAGTCAGTCGCCAAAGTGTCAAGATGACTAACTCGTGGTTCACCATGATTGTCGCTATTCTGATTTGGCTTTTCATGGCCATCATGAACGTAGCTAACTTGGTCTTCCTCGGCAAGTAGTGTGGTGGATGTATGGTTGCTTGGTGAGAAGCAACTGTGCTAGACTCTTGGGCTCAAGACAGGCGAACATCCTCGGGCTAGAGTAGGATCGAGTCGCAGGCAATAGACATTCATTTGAGCTTCAAGTCTTTGCAATTGGATGTGGTCTTCATGATTACGAGAATATCCAGCTACCCAGCTGGAAGGCAGCGAGGAAGACATTTGAACTGTCTGCTCCTGCGGATCTTTATCCTTCAACACGGTAGGCGATCGCTAAAAGCCACAATTTCTCCCTAGTCAATTATTGTTGCTGTTGAGACTTGTGTCACGATGTCAGGGGCAATTCACGTCCAAGTCTATACTAAAGAAACAGCAATTACTATGCTCTTTTGCTTTTGAGATGGCCTTAGCTAAGGCCGAGTATATCACGCTCAATAAGTTTATATTAGCTCAAATATCCCCGTTTCCTAATTGTAATTGTTATTCTGTATCACTGAAGAAAGAGCGAGGATTTTTGATGGAGCATTGGGATCAGGAGCTGCTCAAAACGTTGCCCGAATAAAGATACCACCCTCTGCGAACCGGTTGGCTGTCACGTTGGTTTTCGCAGATCTGCCTGATGCGGCTCTGAAGGATATAATTACACTTTCTGTTGTGCTTTCGAACGGTAAAACATTGAAGCCTTTGACTCCTACTAATCCTACAGGCAAATCCTTTTCCTGGCCTCCCAACAATGTCTCCAAGATAGTGGAACAATCACCGGTCCCGGGAGAAGCTAAAGTTCTCTTGGACGTTCAGACTAGCGAGTCCAATGCCAAATTCGCCGTCATATGGGATGCCAGGAACTAAGCACCGAAACTTGGGACCGAATGGGAGATCATGGTTCACTCTGAATGAAATGGATTCTATGAGATGGAGGCTTAGAAACGCTTATTGCGCTTTGAATTTAACCGCACGTTGCAATTGAACCTTTCTCATCAACGTACATGCTTTATACATTGCCCAAGTTCTCACAAATTTTACGCTGGGTCGCTTTGTATGGTAACGATTTTCGGAACATCAGTAAATCAAACATTAAGTGTAGCATTCAAAGTTTGCTGACTATCCGCAAGGAATTTCCTATCACCAGAAACCTATCATACCCAACAGACATTCGAACATAATAAGAAAGCCTTAGCACGCGATTAGACATTTTGAGCAAGAAGATAGCATAATATTGACAGGTGAGATCGAGATTAGTGACTATGCATTCCTAGGATCAAGTTCAATCTACAAGGAGTGCATAAAAGGAGGCTCAGCCAGGAGAATGCCCGAACTTACATCCTAACCATGCTTATCTTGAGCTTTTTCACGATGTATTCGTCACATGTCAAGAAGTATAGTAAGAGTTTCTCTACCTGCAGCCGATACTACTCTGATTCAATCCAGTTATTGCGCAGACAACATCCTTGCCACAGCTTAAAACAAGGCTGATTCTCAACCAGATATACACATTCCAATCTGAAATAGGTGCTGATAATGGTTTGTGCCACAGCTAGTATAGCTTCCGCAGGTTCAGTTCTGCTCCCATGAACCACTTCCATGGACTGTGGAGGCAGGGCTGACTCCAGGTGGGCTAAGATTACCCTCGGCTGTAACGCCGTTATCGAAGCTCAGGCTGAAAGTCTCAGGTCCGATTTGCCCACTGATAGAATGCGTGGACGTCAGATCATCGAGACTGTTGTATGTAATGGTGGCGTCGTTTACGCTGAAAGGCTGAATCGGGGGATTGATTGCTGCCGAAAAAGTAACTTGCAGGTCATCAATAACGAACACGAGGGTGATTCGGTTGGCACCGTTGCGAATGGCGATTCCTTGTGCAGTAGGCATGTTGATTTGGAAGGTGAAGTCAAGATAAGTATAGTGAGGGGTTAATATTCGTTTAAGTGATTTGTAAGCGTATGAGGATGAGGGTGGGTAGGTTGAGTGTAGTAGGTTGAGTGAAAGGGGAGCTGCTTTTTATATTCGGAAGCGATGTATTGAGGTCAGATTTTCAGGCTGAAATAGGAAAAGTAGATGGATTGTTGTGAGCTGGAACTTGGTGCTTTACGTCATAGATCGTCGTCACGCAATCGATATATATGTGCCAAGGTGGACTATATCTACTTACCAACGAATTATATCTCTTACAGCAAACACGGCTTAAAGTCTGTCTTGCCTATCAAACTCTACAATAGACCACTTGTAAGTTTGTCTAGTGTATACTGATGCCTCAGTTAGCCCAGAAATTTTACTTATATTTATAAGAATTTTATATTTTAAATAAAATATTAGGATTTCTTTTATTTCCATATAGTATATAGAATTATTGCCTTTTTTTCCTCCTCCTTTTAAATACCTATTTTAGTTAAATATTAATATCAGATAGAATTTTGTGGCGCTCAAAGACAGAGGTATCTGCAAGACAAACTTACAGGGGTTCCATTGTATGCTCAACACGCTTAATTAGACTGCGTTATTTGTACTCTAGCCAATCATGAATAGTACCTGCATCAGATAGCTTGCTGTCCCACTCGTATCATGCTTACTATTTCTTGATTGAGTTCCCGACATGACAGTATTTTAAGACATGCAGGAGTGATCAACTATTGAGGATAGCAAGTCCGGCGCTAAAAGATAGAAAAGAAGAGCTGAAACTCCCGATTGAGCAACTGATAGACCAGTAGTGTGGATAGTCAGATTGATCATCTCCAGACCGCCTTTTCAGAAGTGATGTAGCTATTGGAAACAATGCTTCCATCCAATAAATGCTACTTCTGCGGAGAATCAGATTTAGCTCAATATTATTTTATATCATCTCCACTGGTTTTCAGCTGCTGCAAAGAGTATGTCTTGACGATTTATTTCCTGAATGGGTTGCGGACGATATCCGCGACTGGATGCGAGTAGAACGGATCACAGGCGCCGTCCATTTCTACGCCCTTGCCAAACACCTGTGTCATAGATTGAACACTGTGATCAAACCAAGTGCAGACAACTTGTGCAGTAGTATATATTATTTGCATCAGTTTAATTTGATGCACTTTCTCTGTGTTATCAGGCTGGTTGATGCAGGTCGTCCAAAGCGTTTCGCAAGTTTTCACCTACGGAGAAATTGGCGCCAATCGATGAGATATCATAGTTTGGTCTTGAAGGTCCTCAAGCGTAGCTGAGCGCCTCAGATCCAGGATTGTTATCTCAAGAGACGTGATATAGCCATGTCATAGATAACCTTGCTACTAGGTTTGGCAGGGTATAGCTCGAGCAGACGTATTTCTCCTTTGGCTGGGTCAGGAGGCTCGTAACTCATGCAAGTCTTTGGCGTCCCAGGACCAGCGCCGGCTGTGCAAGTCTTCCGGGCTCACGACGGCTGTAAGCTTGAAGCACTTTTCCCATTCAAAAGAGGTGTTGCTATTGGAGAGTTCATAGGTTCAATAACGAAAGGCATTGAGGACCAGGATATATTAGGGAGCAATGTTAGTGAGAGGCGGTATCAGATCTGGCAGGGATAATGTCACTGGGTTTGCGAATCATAGTTGTAAACCGAACGCGCAGTTTGAGAAGTTTGTTTGGTTGGGCACGGAAAGGGTTCTACTTGTGAGTAAGGGAATTGAAGTGGGGGTTGAGATCACGGTTGATTACCCGGGCACTTATTGGCGCAGGCTTGATAAGAAATGTCTCTGTGGTGAGGTCTGTTGTAGATATAATCGCATTGATTGAAGTACATTATCTATCAATCAAGTATCTTTAGCTATTCAATAAGTCGCTGGGATTGAAGCGTCTTCATTCTGCCGGTGCGAGTCATATTGATAGTACCTCTGATAGAGTTACAGAGACACCGACTTGAGCTCAGAGAAGGGCTTCATCTGAAACATGTGTCCCGCACCTCCACCGCTGATTCCAACTGTCTTTTCTCCACGCTCCGTCATCAACTTAGCGTAGTCCTTGAGCGCTTCTGCACGACCAACATCAGGTGATACACGTTTGAGTACGTTGCAAAGATCTACCGCTTCTTGGAACGCGGAATTGGCACCAACGCCCCCGACAGGCGTCATGGGGTGTGCCGCGTCGCCTAGTAATGTCACTGCCGCCGAGTCAGGCCTTTCGACTAGTGCATCCCACTCCCTCTTGAAAATTTCTGGGGAGCTTGCGAAGAATGCCAGCGTTGATGGTGCAGATGGGTCCTGGTTGTCCATTAGAGATCGAAGGGCTGGATGCCACAACTTGGTCATCTCCAACGTCTTCTCAGTAGACTGAGCATTGTCAATCCCTTGCAGGCTCTCTGGCGTGATTCCCAACAAGGCTCTGTTGATGCAGAGCACCCAGTAGATATAGTTATCCGGCACTCTGTACTTGGCTTGTGTTTCCAGAGTCAAGTCTTGTTGAAACTCCATTGTATCGGAGAAGAGCTGCAGTCCAGATTTGTTGCTCTCCCCGGCCGGACAAATGCCTTGGAAGAATTCACTGGCTACAGAACCTCGGGTTTCCGGTGTGGCGAATGTCTTGCCATAGATAGCTCCGCATTCTGTATCCAGCACAGTGAAGTTTGGCATCAGCTGTCCACGGATGTGAGACCTCGTTCCGTTGGCGCCTATCAAGATATCGCCGGTTTTCGTGGTGCCGTCCGCAAAAGTCACTTCAACACCTTCGCCGACAAGACGATAACTTTTGAATGTCTTGCCGAAGCTAATATTATCTTCCAATCCAGATAAGAGTATGTTTCGAAGAACAACTCGATCAGCGTTGTAGTACTTCCCCTCAGGCATTGGTGGCGGGCCACGTGGTTCACCAGATGGTGGTGGTTTTTGACCAGTCAGAGCATCAAGGCGGCTCATGCCTGGCTCTAACTCAGCACAGGTCGCTTCGAAGGCCTCCCAGAGATGGTCTGGCAGTAGTTTCTGAAGTGCACCTGCACCATCAGGGTTGATGCGGATGCGGTATCCTTGAGGGCGGAAGTCTGCCGATGAATCGCGTTCAAAGACGTGGAAAGGAATTGGAGGGCTTGCATGCTTCAGTCCCTGAGCGAGAGCGAGGCCCCCAAGTCCTCCTCCGACAATGATGACTTTGTTTTGTGTGCTGGATAGCATTTTGAAGATGTAAATTGGATGAAAAGGGTTGTAGATAGAAGTGTTTACAAGTGATGAGTTGAAGGTTCGGTGAGTTACTGGTAATCTTTGTTTTAGCAAGATATCTTGAGAATATTTATATAGCTAGCAATAAGCACAGTTTATCTAAGCATCGCTGTTTAGATATTCTGGTATAATCCGACTGAGGTATTCGGGACATTCTATCTCCCGATAGAATTACGCTAAAAATCATTTCCGGGTGTTTTTTCCAGCGATAAACACTGGTGGAGTCCAATCAATTGGTACTGGTAATTTACTTCGTACACCTTGCCTGGTTGAGAGAAGCTTGCTCGCTCATTCTGAGGCTTTACCGCAAAGGGTAATACTCATCTCCTATCTTCAGGACTCATTAGCCAATCGTAGCTTTAGTAGCGGAATGTAGAACAATGACGCAGTATCGCGGCTAATAGGCCGAGATCCGAGAAACTCCGCGACACCATGTTAATTCACCGAAGCGTCTGGTGCATATAAGTGTTATAATTACACACTTTGGTGAACTAGCTCCAGTATACATCATCACAATAATTCTTCTATCTTCGCTTTCACCTGAGCCTTTGCCAAAGAAGTTCACCACGACAAGGCTGCTATTTATTCCTCCAATGCAAGACACACAATTCATCAACATGGCTGTCGACGACAAGGTCAAAACCACCTGCCTCGCCGCCGCCCTACTCGCCTTCGCAGCACTGGTATATACGTACTCCAGTTACAGGCAGTACGTCTCCCTTGGAGATCATGGACTGCCGGGTAACTTCAGCGGCTGGTACCAGCAACTCAAATGGCATCGAATCGCTCGCACAGACACAAGAAAACCAGCGCCTTACACAGACCATGATCTCGGATCGCCTATTTACACCGAAGAAACCAAAAAGTCCTACCTGTCCGAGAAAGAAATTCCTTCTCGTGTGGGCTTGAGACCTACCGTTCCAGGCTTTGTCGCTCCACAACGCCAAACAACACAACGGCCTTCCAGACGCATGCTAGAAATGCAGACCAAGTTCTTCGAAGATACCGGTACCCTGAACCCCACTCTATTTACAGTGAAAACCTCTGGAATTGAGAAGTTCGGTACAGCCCTCTGGGTAGCCCCGGACCGGGAGATACCGCCTATCATCAAGCTCCTCAAGGGTGAATTTGCGCATATCCATCCAGAGGGTAGTGTGCACCTGTTTCTCAGTTTGCCCGATGCAGAGAGGGTTATTGCGAATGGGTGGGGTGAGCGACATAAGCTCACTGGACCTCGTATTCCCTGGGGATATACTCTTGTTTATGCACCTCGGGATGATGGAGAGTTTGAGGTCTGGAAGGATATTGTGAAGGCTAGTATTAGATATTTTGCCGGGAAGTCTGAGGTCTCATATACTGCTTAGAAGTCACTGTAGGGCTGCAAAGGTTTGGCAAAACATAATATTGTGTCTTAGAATTTCAGGTTGTTATATAATAAATAGTCTTTAGTATGGTATATAGATTTATAAAATTAGAAGTCCAACTATGGAGCCGTTAAGATTCTGCCTTCCCCTCAACAATTCCAACCAACTCTTTCAAAAACTCCCATTGACCCTTGTTCTTCCAACCAGCCTCATACCACCCATTTGCCTCCCGAGGAAAATAATCAAGAATAGGAAGAAGAGTAAAATCATGCGCAGCAATAACCATAATATTCTCATCCGCATCAAACAAAGCCATCTTATCAACAGCTCTCTGCGCTTCGTCAACATCATACGGATGACCCGCTTTAACACGGGTAAATGGCTTATTATTGACACCGTTGGATGCGAAGTGGTCTCCGCAGCAGACGTTGAAGCGAAGGTTGAACTTTGACTCAGGCCCAAAGAAGGATGGGTCTAGCTCTTTGGGGAGAGGGGTGTGTTTGTTTGGGCGCCATTGAGAGGGGTGATGACCAATATCTGCACCTAAACGAAGAAACCTCGATGGTGATAGACTGGTGCGTGCGAGGGTCATAACGTGGTCAATAGAATGCTAGTTGATGTCAGTTTAACTGAACCTACGGTTCATCTGATTCACTTACTCCAGGTGCTTCGAGCAGATAGAAACTGCCGTCTTTGAAGTAGTCAATAGCTCGAAAGCCACCAATTGTTAAGCCAGCAGACTCTCTTTCGAAATCTAACTGGTGAACGGTTCGTCCATCGAGATCTCTTTGGCCGACCATGGCTTGTGTATTCTCGGGATACGCAGGAAACAAGGTCTCACTAAAGCCTGGTCCGACAACCAACTTAGTAGTTGGTGGAAATCCAGACCGATTGCCGGTATGATCCATGTGGTGATGACTGAGTCGTTAGCCAGATCCATCCCAGATGAGAGCTAATTAGCCTACCTCCAAATCACAGCCTCAATAGACTCAAGATCAACGCCACCATCTTGTAAGACATCAAACACCTCTTCACCTGTTTGGATCTTGAAATGCTTGTGGTACGACAAAACGGCAGGAGGGTTATCATCTAGATTCTTGCGGATCCCGAGGTCAAAGACAACCCTGCGATGTGACTGCTGGTGTTCGATCAAAAACACAAAAGCTGGAGAGAATAGTTCGTGCTTGCTTTGGAAATCGTCCAAAATTGGCGGATCTAGAAAGAATGACATGGGCCCTGTGATGCGGGCGCCGTTATCGATGACCTTGACGGTGACAGGGTTCTCACTTTGGGGAACCTCGATTGAAACCATTTTGTAGAATTGTTATAAATGTCGAGGGTTTGGGTTTCGAAGTTATAGGGGACGATAATAGGCTCCAGATAAATATATTCATCATTCAATATTTATATTCTACATCCCTATGGATAATAGTATGGATTAATTCCTTTCTTAGCTCCTTCGAATCCTTCTACAAACGGACTCTGTGGAACGCGAAACGCGAGATGCTGTCCCCGCCATCTCCGATGTCAATGCGAAAACCCCCACAATCTCGGCCCCATCAGGAAATAATTGAAATGACCATTCAAAAGCAACAATGCCGCGCTCTATTGTTTCGGCCTTTTACCAGAAGTGAAGAAACGCCTTTGGCAATAGTCTGATACGCGCAGCGTGACGTCGTTGATCTCACGAATTAGCTAACAGAACTTATTGTCGTAGCCATTTATGTATCTCTGCCCATCCGCGAGGGGCTGTACGGATATTTAATTATTATACTAACGCAAGACCTACAACGCCATTCCATTTTAATTGCCCACGATGCGATAAACCATTAAGATAAGAGACAATTATGATGATCGGAACAATAGCCCGGGGGCTAAAGTGAAAATGCCGGGCTGTTTCGGCTTTTTACCATAAGCGCGCGAGCCACACAGACTAATCCGTAGCTTCCGTCGTACAGAGCTCTTTCTCATTGGTGGCGATTATGGAACGAACCGAGGTGATCGCTCGCAGCATCATGTAAGAGCTTGACGAAGAAAGGACATCACGAGCTATGGATCATTGAGGCCGTGTGAACACGTCATTCATCCGATGTGTTTGCTAATAATCAATCTTTAGAGTAGGTTCGTGCTTCAGCTGATTATCGGAAGTTGGGTAATGTTAACCTATACGTCATGTATAAAGGTCGACCTTGGGACAGCACAGGCTGAGAAACAAGAAACCAGATAAAAAACAACATGTCTGCGTTTACCCGGCTGGTTAGGTTCGTTGAAGGCGATGCTACCTTTTATGGTGATTTTCTTGACACCCAAGATGGCCGATACACCATTCAAAAACTACACGGAAGTCCCTTTACAAAGCTGGAAGATTCTGGGAAAGTAGTCACGACCGATACTGTAAGTTTACAACCGCCTCTTGCCTTGATCTTGAGAAAGTGATCTCATAAAGTCCCAGCTTCTCTGTCCACTAGAAAAGACCCCGGTCGTCGTCTGTATCGGCCTTAACTATAAAGCGCATGCCCAAGAAACAAAGGCAAGTTCATCAAAAGAAACCAGTACATAGATGTTAATCCAGGTATAGCTAGCTGCACCCAAGTACCCCGCAGTATTTAACAAGCCCGCCGATGCCCTTGCCGGACCTTTCGACGATGTCAAAGTTCACCCCGAGGCTCGCTCAATGCTCGACTGGGAAGGCGAACTAGCGTTTGTAGTTGGCAAAGACGCCAAGAACGTTAGCGAAGAAGACGCAATGGACTATATTCTTGGGTATACAGCCTCCAACGATGTCTCGGCCCGCAACTTCCAGATCCCTGAGGTATGCGGATGGCAGTTCGGCTATGCCAAGTCGTTTGATGGGTTTGCGCCTATTGGACATACTATTGTATCGGCAAAGGCGGTGTCAAATCCTCTTGAGGCGCGGATTACGACCAAGGTGAATGGGGTTATCAAACAGGACTCTAACACCAGCGATCTCATTTTTGGTGCTGGAAAAATTCTCAGTCACCTGTCGCGTGGCACGACAATTCGGGCTGGCACGGTTGTCATGACGGGGACGCCATCAGGCGTGAGGTGGTCTCGGGAGCCTAAGGAATTTCTCAAGGATGGCGATGTTGTGGAGATTGAGGTGGAGGGAGTTGGCATGATTCGTAACACCATTAGGTTTCACGAATAGGTTAAATACGGTCTGGAGATGACTGTACTGTTGCATGAGGCAAAGAGTGATAGTTTTAGCTGCTGCTCATAATGTAGGCAATCATAAGTGGCCATTCTCTGGAAAGTCTGGTTAGCACCTTGATTGAATGAAGTGCTAATACACCGCCGTTTGCATATTAGCTAGCCAACCTGGAATAAACCTGAGAGCCACGTAAACTAACGCTAGCCAGCATTAGAGTTCAGCTAATGGTTTTTCAGGGACTGTACTGTATGCGCTACGAATGTCCAACCCCAACTACTACCAACTCTCAATCGTCTTTCGAAGATGTAGCTATTAACATAGGTGATTTACTGAATCACAATGTTCCATCAGTGTAATGGGCAGCTTCACACCCAACATTTGTATCGGCTTGTATTGCCCATTAGTCATGACCTGCCAGAACTGAGCAGACTCGTATATGTTATTGAGTTTGCGCCCTGACCAATTTATTCCCACTATTACGAGTTTTGTAATTATACGAAAATGAAAATAGAGTTAGTTAATTTATTATAGTTAGGACTATGCCACTCTGTCTACCCATTATTGCTGTCAAGCTTTAATTCTTTTCCCTGCATCAAGTGATTCAGATTGCGGTCTGTAAACTTAAACTGACATGTCTCCCTACCCACTCACCTTATATAAAGCCCAAAAGAACCATAGCAAGAGACCAACAACATCCCCATTCATTCATCACTTTTACATCACATTCCAAATTATCAGCAAAAATGAAGACTGCTTCTTGGGCTGCCCTCCTTATGGCCATTGGCATCAATGGCGTTCAAGGCGCACTGATTAGCGAGAGTCCGCTATGCAAGTACGAACGACTCAGTGTCGCCTCTTGGAATAAGTGCGGAGCCAGAGATCCATACAAGGATTCTGATTGCGACTTGCCCTGCGCACGAGCTGGAATGAAGGAGGGTGGCAAGTTTGTACATGTCTCCAACTTGTGGGGCAACGGTGATTGTGCTCTCCAATGCTGGCTACGATAGGTAAGAATTGTAGTGTCGTATGAGTTTCAGATCTTGAGCTAACGAGCACCAGATAGCCGTGATCAAGAGCTTATACCATCTCGAACGAAAATTTCCAGGACGACTTCAGAACAACTGGTACCTTCCAGAAGAGTTAAAACGACGGCCTGTACAAATAAGAACTCTTTTCTTTACCAGTCAGAGCCTTGGAGACTTGCGTACGCGGACGAATGGATATTGGGGGATTATGGTGCAGATGAATAGACGATGGAACATGACGTTTAGTGCATATTCAATAAACAAGCTTTTCTGTCTGCACAGTGGAGTGCCTCAATTAATTTTCGTTGACAAGACAGTCTGGAGATGACTGTACTGTTGAATGAGGCGCAGTGGGATAGTTGTAGCTACTGCCTAGAACCACAATGCCCGGTAAAAATTGATGAAACTATACGTGGCCATCTTCCAATCAGAGGTCAAGGCCTGGAAATCTTACTGGCCTATTTTTATTGTTTGGATGTCGGGCTGTTGTTGGCATAAGGGCATTGAGACAGCGAGGCTGTCGGATCGCTATTATCCCCTGTCAAGAAAAGAACATTGACATGTCATATATTACCGGGTTTCTTGTCAGCCAGTTATTCCGAAGTGTATAAAGTCCATTTACACATTTGATACGCCGCCACGCTTGAAACTGCCTGGTTTTCGCCTCGTCATGTAAAGCCAGTCAAGGGATACGATGTTCTGGGACTTGATAAGATTTTATAAGAACAGAAAAAGGCTTTAACCGGCTATTCTGGATAAATGCTTAATCAGCGGTTTTTATGCGCCAAGCCTGAAAGATACACGTAACCCTCAGGGCCAGCTGCCTGCTCTTACCTCTTACATGTTCCGCTGAAGTTTCACGCGGACCAATCGCTTGTGAGCCTTGCCGCATGGATGCTACATTACCTAGCGCGAGATATCATTTGGCTTATTCTATTCCGATGTGCGGTTCAGCCGGTGCCTCATTTTCTACTGGCAACAGATGCATGTTAGCGTGGTGAACCTGTTTCAACCCGTGGCCTTATCGCGGGCCTATCTTATTGAAGGCCTCATCTTTGAATCGGGTACTATGATAGACTTTTCAAGACTCGGGGCAAACTGTAGCCTAAATTAACTAGCCTTTGTAAAGATATATAGAAATTAAATACCTTTTGCTTTTTTTTCGTCTAGGAACACTAAAAATCAAGCCACTTTGAGTGCTAGCTCTAAACTACTGCTAATATCAACGAGATGGATAAGCATTTGCATCGACATACGCACAGTAGCCCTGTCTATCGCCAGGGTGAATCCAGAATATGGCGCTTCATATCAACTTGGCTCCCTCTCTTTTTACACACTCTTTTCAGTCTTTTTATCATGCTTTTCATTGCCTTGTTTGTTAACGAATACCATGCACTAGCGTATCCATGGCAGTCAAGACAGCAGGAAGACGGCCTGGTCTTGCGATCCTCAGATATCACTACCATATTCTCCATTGCGACGAAAGTTCTAGAATATTTGCGCCTTTCATGGGCTGGAATGATAGCCTGGCGCCTCGCATTTATTCTTATGGAGCATCAGGGTCTGGAGATCAAGCATCTCTCACGATATCTTAAGGGCCTACCTCCATTAAAGCGACCTCGAGGAAAGGAGGGCCTCACAATGCTGCTTCTCCTAATCCTCTTGCCTCAATCGTTCATAGAGCCACTTATTATGGGCAGTTTGGATTGGAGCTTTGCTACCACGGGAAGCAAACCCACTACGGTTGCCAGCGCTGAGCCTACTGCGGGGGCGCGTGCTTGGTACTGGTACCTTGACAACATCCCGAATAGGCAAATCGCCATACGGACAGCGGGAGGAATGGTTAGCAGAGCCTGGGGTGCCGAGGATCTACGACGACCCGCATCCTGCAGACACGTCATGCCTATTACCTCGCCGGTGAACTCGACGCTCTTAAATGCTGTACTCCCAAGTATTCAGATCCACAACATCACGTGGGAAATGGGGGCTATCCCTGGAGATATCGCAAGATATGCACGCGAGAATGCAAGTGCACTCAGTGTTGTCAACGAATCGCCATTTGAGTATACCCGGACTGGAGTGGGGGCGCTGTTCAACCCTGGAGAGGCATGGAACACGCGAGAAGCAGTGAAGATGGACCATGGTAGGTAGAAGGCTAGTTTTCCTCCGGCGACCAAGTGGAGTGGTAGCATGACTGTATTTATGACACTAAGTCGACAACAAGCGATTGGATGTCATACCATCAAACCCAATGCTTTCGGAAACTCTTCGTACTTTGATCAAGGACTTTTGAGGGCTTTCCCTGGCAATAACAACGAGGTGAACGAGACGTGCATTGCTCGGGGTACTATCTACTTCACAGCCGTTACAGTGAAAGCACATGGAAGCAAATTCGTGACTCCTCAAGTTGTTGAGTACAACTGTTCAAATGATTTCACTAATCTTGAGGAAGAGATTGAACCTTCTATCTGGACTCGAGAGGCCCTGTGGTTGCTACCAGACACCATGACTCAAATCGCCATCATGAATACGTCTCAGCTACCAACATGGGAAAATCTAGACAACTACACTGAAACCCTCATCCGTATATCATACCTTGCAAATTGGGATACCCTACATGCTCTTTACGACGACAAAGATAATGGCAAGATGACTCTCCTACCTGCTCAACCACGCCTTCGCGCCTCGGTTGGCTTCATCAGGCTGTATACTTGGTACGGCGTAACGCTGCTCTTACCAGTGACGGGAATCCTTCTGAAATATCTCCATCGATCGTGCAAGCGCGGCATGATTGCGGATGAGGTTGCGTTGCTGTTCTCTGATACCTCAGAAATAACCAAGAGGCATCACGACTTGACTGCACTCACGACTCTGTCGAAGTCGGACGAGGAATTGAGACCGATGTTGATAAGGCAAAGTCGGACAAAAGAGGGAGTATTTAAGATCGGGTTTGTGCATGGAGAGAGACAGAGTTTAGAACAAACTAGTGCCCTGCTGTAATGTGGCTTAGTCATGTATGACAGTGTAGTCTATTTGCGCATTGTCTCTATCACCACTTCTCATACATAGTCTTATACAAAGCCTCACAGAAAAGCGTTATAGCTCTCGATCCAGCTTCAAGAACCGCATCCATAGCAATAAACGGATGCGGCTGTCCCTTCATAACATTAAACTCCGCCTTAACACCCGCATCTTCCAATTTCTTAGCAAACTGCTCACCCTCGGTCCGCAGAACATCAAGCTCGCCAACGACAAAACAAGCAGGTGGAAGTTTGGAAAAGTCGCCCTTCCAGAACAGTGGACTAGCTTCAGGATGGGCCCAGTCTTCTCTCTTGGGGAGGTAGTGATGGCGGTACCAGAGCATTTTGGGGGCTGGAAGAGCGGGGGAGTGCTGGTTCTCGTTCCATGAGGCGTTGTTGGTTGTGTCGGCTGTGTTATCCATTACGGGAACGGAGAGGAGTTGAAGAGAGAAATTGGGGGATCCTCGATCAACGGCGCGCTGACACATGATTGCTGCTAGGTTGGCGCCCGCCGATGAGCCGCCTAATCACTCGGTTAGCGTAAATATCAAGTCAATATTATACTGACAGACTCACCGGTCGCCAGCTTGGATGTATCGAGGTCAAGAATATCCTTTCCCTGCCCCATAACCCAAAGAACAGCCTCCCATGAATCATGCACCGCAGCAGGAAACGGGTTCTCCGGCGCAAGTCTGTAATCAACCGCCACAACAGCACATTTCCCCCTCGCACAAAGATGCGACGCAATAACATTCTCCGTATCTATTGTGCCCAGAAC
>JAADJG010000482.1:0-12351 GCA_012932025.1 Fusarium austroafricanum | reverse complement strand
GACTAGTCTTTAAGTAGTAGCTGCAAGTGCTAGGGTCTTCTATAGCTATTAATATCACGTCATAAGGTTTAACTGCGCTCCGGGCTGCACACAAAAGCATAAAGTATTTAAGATTTACATGCTGTGCAGCTGGCTCGGACCTTCTTCTTCCTTCGACGCACACAACGAGCTAGACAATACCGCTCTTCGATCGACCTTCAAGTCTTTGACCGAGATACCGAGCTTCCGTGTCGGTTAACCCGCCCGGCTTCCCCTGCTCTGATCCCTCTTGCTGACAGCAATCACAGCTACACCGTCGCGATGCCTGTACGCAATAATTTTTATTAATATAGTTTTATTTTATATGTATTTTCTATTAGATTTAGACCTATATCTGCCTTGCAGCTAGAATAGGTCTTATTAAACCCTACCTTTTTCCCTACTTTTTGCTCTACCTTTTAACTTATTCCAATCCTATATTTAATACTAACCTAACCGCTAAGACTTCTAGAAACTAAAGGCATTAAATTTAGACTTAAATTCATTATACAACTAGATTAGGGCATAAAGCTAATATCGCCGCCCTTTAATAAATAGTCTATTTTACGCTTTCGTTCGGCCCCCTAGTCTGAGGTTTAGAAGCCCGCGGAAGGATATCTTTTTTGGGCCGCTTTGTCTCGACAATCACCATAAAGCGATCATCGGGGAGAACGCCGCCAAGTCCGCTGGGCTCCCAAGGCTGCTGCTGTGACATGTACTGCTGCTGATCGTCGTTCCAAATTATATCCAGCTCGATGTCGCTGGCTTGTTCACAGTCATTGTTTATCAGATCCTGATCTTTGTCATCACTCTCATGCGTGGCTGAAGTCAGCTGATGTAGGCCCTGGCCTCGATCTGTTAATGGCCTATAGCTTATGGAGGACCCAGATGTTGTTCGTCGAAGAGACCGATTGAAGTCTGATGATTGCTGAGGATCGTCCCGGTTTTGGCCGCTCCAGGGGGTGCGAATAGTTGGTGATACATCAACTGGATCACCCGATAAATCAGTGTAGAAAGGTACGCCGCTGTAGTATGTGATAGCACCTTCACGGCGTTGCAATTTGCCAGCTGACCCTCTAGAGTAATTCAAGCCTAAGCCTGACTCGCCAGGATTATCGTCGTCCACGGCTATAGGCGAGCATACCGATACATCCTGTAAAGTGTTCGCATCTGATGATCCCTCCCGAAAAAAAAGTGGCTTGTAACGGAAACTTTCAACTCGAGAGTAAAACTGCAGATCAAATGCAGCTACATCCTTACTTAAGCCGCCGGACTGGGATTTATTGCTAATGAACGGGCTAGTCTTCTGATGCTGGCATTTCTTTTCCATATCATCGACAGAACAACTCTTTTGCGAGGCGTAGCCAGAGGGGTGGCTATTGAACTTGTTATCTTTGGACCTGCCTCGCCATCGAATTTTATGCCCATCAGTGGATAGCTGAAATTTGTTGCTGATTTCTAATACGGCGGAGCGAACGAAGTCAGGAGTTACGTTAATCAAGTGGAGCTGGGCCAAATTGTATAGCAGGTTCAGAGACACCCAGCCTTCAGCGTCTAGGTGAATGTCCTGGATACTCTGCTGTCCAGGCAATATGTCGGGCGAGAGTAGGTCCAAATGTCGGATATAGTTCATATTCTCAGACGGGATCTGAGCACGATCAGGGTCCAGATCACAAGGTCGCGTTGGTCGCTGTTTTGGCGGAAGCGGGAGTGGGGGAAACAGCTTAGTAGATGATACTAAGCCTTTATTATTGCCTTCTGTCTCCATGTTGTCCTTTTCGGCTTCAGAAACCGACCCATGGTCACTCATATGGCACTGATCTCTCCAAACGCGAGATTTCTGTTTTCGAGAGAGGATTCTGGCTTCCCGGATGGGCTCAGTTTCATGAATGGGTGGTTCGTAAGCGAAGGATGGTTCCGCCACATGTGCATCCGCTACAATGCGCGTCATAATGAAGCTACCACCCGGCCGCAGAGGTGGTATCTTTGAGATATCAGCACTACCACTTCTGCCTGTGAAGAGCTGCTCGAGACGACGAACAACAAGACTCTTCCGCTCCTTGTCTGTCATGATTAGATGTTGCGGATACAGCCCGTCAGGAACATCTCGTAGAAAATCCTCAACCTTGCCCTTTGATGATTTGGTTGAAGGCAAGGTGGGGAGGTAAAACGGCGTTCTCGATGACTCGCCAGCGGCTGACATAGAGGCGTAGGCGGAGTCAGCCGGCCGGAGGCTGGAATCTGGAGAGGAGGGAGCATGGCTGCGCTGAACTCCAGGTTTGGAATATATGTAATCGCGATTTTGGGGGGATATATCTTTCCATTTTTGCGATGATGACGCCTCTGGAGACCCATCGAGATCCGCGGCAAGGTCTCTCAGTATGGTTTCGAGCTCTCTCTTTTTCTTTTGGGGCAGCCCATAAACCTTGATCTCAAACAGCTTGTCTTTATGGAGCATGGCCGGACCTGGTTGCTTATAGCGCTTGAGCTCCTTCCTTAGCTGTTGAATCTCAAGCGTTAGGTCGTCGATGACGCCGCGGTAGTCATCAGAGCTATTGCTGTGCGCTGTGTTGGGTATAGGAAGGTCGGCCTGATATCGAGTATGCAAATGTAGCTTTTCTGTATCCAATAAATCAGATGCTCCCTGGAAGTTCGGGAGATTAACTACAGATTTGCATTAGCTTTTTCTAAAGTACCACAAGTCCGCTATAGGTAGTGCATACTATCTACGGGATTGTTATGGGCAGTCGCGTTGTGGCTTGCGTCGTTATGCCATTCTGGTGGGTCGCTTGGCACTGTCTCACGACTGCCGTTAAAGGAATCTGGATGAAAATGATCGGTTGGGGGCAGCAGGGTTTTCTCTGGGCTGCTTTGATTTAAGGGCATCTTGGCCCCCGTAAATATTTGAAACGCGGAGCAAGACCCTAATAGGACTGCTTAATTGTCGATGTCGCAAGAATTGCGAATAGGCTACATTCGAGTGACTTTCACGGTTTGACGACCGCGCAATACGGTCGGGAGACGTCTAGCAATGGTCGAGTGTCCTGTAGAGCAATAAGGTTTGGTTAGCAACACCGAAGAAAAACCACTTATAAATGAAACCAGATGAGGACAGGAATCAAGCTATTGCAAAAGAATCGCAAGTAGTATCGTTGATTATCCAGTGGCGAATTTAATGTGCTATGCTAGCTTTGGGGGAAAGCCCTAACAGTTATTGATATGCGTACCAAAATGAAATAAGGCTATAACGGGCAACAGCGGGTTACAGATAATTTCCAGATTATCAAAATTTGTTTTATGTAGGAGTTGTTGTAGTTGAGTCTTGTGCGGTTCGTTGGGCTGACGAAATGTCCAGAACTATCCTGCCAGGAAATTGCAGGTGAATCTGCTCTTCTGGGTGAAGGCTTGGTTGCTGAAAAGTAATGCACTTTCGATGTAGTTACTGGGAGACGATCTAGCAAAGGATGTGTTAACTGCGATGCGTTCTCAAGAGCTTGGCTAATCTAGTAGCTAATGAACTTAAATAGAGATGGGAAAATAGTGTTATGTTGAGTGCTTCCCTGCAATTTGCCAAGTCAATAGTCCGGCCTAGCAGTCGCTGAAGCTGCTGCGGTAGACAGAAAAAAGGGTTGATATACCTAGGGTTGAATACTGATAGTCGTATGGCGGCGATTGATTATAAAAATGGTCGTGACGATCAGTCGGTGTATTGTGGGCGGTGCCCTGAGGAACGTAGAAAACGGAAAGGATGTGAGGTTGAGGGAACAGGCCGAACGTCGCCAGCAGGGACCGGGTAGGTCACTCGTCAGCCTAGACGTACTAGTGGGTAAAAGTGGAGGGCCATGGGTACCAAAGAGCCCGGGTCCCCGATGTGCCGTGGACCTATCATAGCGTTGAAGATACGCTCTGTACCTACCAAGGGCCTCGGAGCTCAACTCCGTCATCTTGAGGACTCCTCGCACAAAACAGTGGGGTAACTCATCTAACAAGAAGCAAAATGTCGCTTGTCGTGTTGATATTTCCGGAATACAAGCCTTTATTTTAGTAAGTGGCTTTAATATAATTTTAGGTTGAGGCTGTTTACAGGCATTTTCTCGCTTTTCTTCTATTCACTCAACGCTTTGGGCTCTTGAAAGATATTGGGGACATATTGTAAGTAAATATGTTTTCTTATTAGGTAATGTATTTAATAAGCAGGCGTCGCAAAGCGAGCGTTGCGCTACCCTATAGGTTACGGGACCGGATTTCCGTCAGCCCGGGCTTTTATTGCCCCGCTTTTGGCCATAATACTGTAACCTTTATTAACTTAATTACTTAACAAGTTTATATAATATTCTGATTTTTATTTTATCTAAGACTAATACCTTTTTATATAAAAGAAAATATAATTAAAGTAATTAACTTTTAGCTATTTTATTTTATTTTTAGCTAACCTAATATTAATTCTGTCCTTTCTATTAAATTCGTATTTATTAGCTTAGAAAAAATTAAAGGTTTTAATATCTAATTAATAGTTATAGTGCTAGATTACTTAGCACACATATATAAGTCTTGGATTCTTATGACCCTATTATAGTGGCGCAGAACGGCCTTATTCCGGAGCTAACAATATAATCAGTGTATTTCCCAAGTATAGCATCGCCATTAGATCCTCACCAGGACAGGATTTGCAGATCTATTATCCTTATTTCCAGGGAAGTAATTTGTATTATAGCAATTAGTATATATATTACAATCCTCCTCCCCATAGCAACAACCAATAAAATCAATCAACTGCCTGCTTAAGGAGGTACAGGTACCAAAATCAGCACATGTAAAAGGCTCACCTGTTTTTTTTTGTTAACACATAAACCCGATGGCGTATGCACATTAGCTCTTGCCATCGAGATATGCACAGTTGTCGAAGCCAAACTCCTGTCTCCTAACTTTGACGAATTCGGTCGGACCTGATGCGGGTGCTGCGGTGATACGAGCCGCTGTGTCGAGACCGCGTGATAGGGAAATGCTGGTAACAGAGGTAATTGTAGTAGCTTAAATTCGACGAAAGTTATAAAGTAACTGAGAGCATTAATCACAGAGACTTTAAATGTTCTATAGCAACTCCGCATGCTGAAAAGTTGAGAAGCGTCTAGGTGTTGCTAGGTGAAGTTTACAAGTCCGCTTCGCGAGGTAAACAGGGATGTTGGCCAGGAGGTCGAATAGGACAAGTTTGAAAGAAAGGTAGCTGGATATTTGGTCTGGGGAATGGAATTCTCATGCTGATGCCTACGTTGGGTTCTCTCAGAAATAGCAGAACGGGTGAGCAGCCTGTCTCCGCCTGAGCGCCAAGTTATATGCGTGGCTGCCACCACTGCCGTTTTTCTTTATTATAATTTGCAATGCTAGGTCTACATCCGTCTTGAGGCCTATTTTCCAGAGTCAGAACGTCTTGTGACCCCCAGCACTGACAAACTCTTTGGGCTAAATTGGATGGTCCAGTGAGGCGTGCTGGCATTCTCAGCTGAAGAATGCTGGGTTGAGGGGCAAGTTACGACTTGCACATTTATATAGAAGCTTTGATACACACATTCAGGTAAAGAAGGACACTAACATCGGAGCCATGGCTGCAATACCGAACTGTACAAGGTTGTTGGAGATGGGCGACTTTAATAAATGCATCGTACAGCAAGAACCAACACAGATTTTGTCACGAGTAACCTTACTCAATCCCGAAAGGGAATCTGCATTTCTATCTGGGGAGATGGAAATCCGGACATCTCGGGTATTGGAGTACGCAAATATATACCCTCTTATTTGGTTGGTTTTAGGTCTTGACTTGCTTACAATGGTAGGTTTCGATTGGTTACATCGTTGAGATCACCCTTGGGCTCGGACTTGCGGCAACAGCCATGATTATACGAACTAAACAAGACCCAAACTGGACATTCCTGCAGTTCGTGATGTCGACCGGCTTGGAAGCATTCTTCGACTTTGCGATCTACTTTGCTCTATCTACCATTATGCATCCATCGTCGTGCTCGTCGGTAAGGGCTTTGGTATACCAACGGCTGGCTTTGGTGCTTGCGAAGCGGAAATTGTCCTGGCGATGTCAGTTGCCTGTCTATTGCCTTTGATCTATCCGGTCGGTTGCTTCCCGCCCGTCCGTCGCATCTCGAACATTCACAACAATCAGCATTCGATAGGAGCAGTAAGAGCAAGTGGAATACACATAATTTACGGCTGCTTCAATTCTCATCCTTAGCTGTCTTGTTTCTTTATCCGTTCGTGTCTCAGGCAATACACAACTGGGCACCGTCACGTATTGGCAAAGGTAAAGGACCTGGGGGGAGACGCTGGTGACGAATGAGGAATTTAAAAGGGTTCAGAAAATGTGCTTCGGCACGGTCAACTGCCTTGCTTTTTGGGAGTCTCGGCTGCTTGCAGCAACAGAAATGGCAGCTTCTATGTTGATCTATCTCTTCATGATTTGGCACCTGATCTCCGCATAGATCCAGAGGATGGGCTCTGACGAGGAAGATATAGGCAACATTACTGGTACGTTGTTGCGAACTTGGAGGCGAATCGAGGCCCTGTGGAAAAAGTCCAAGCCTTTGAGGCTACTCTACTTTTTGATCCCAGCTGCCTTAGATGGGGTCTTGCTGTATTGCACCTTTCGTTTCCGAAATATCCAGGGGAAAATGGCTACATGGAAAGTGCGCTGGTAATGAATTTGGATTCGGACAGATTGTTAGTATAGAAATGTTTGTTCCTGTACTAATCGATATGGCTTTTGCTGGATGGACATGTCGCATATTAGTTCCACCGAGGTTAAAGTAGCATGGCTAGGTTTAGGATAGGGTTAGTATATACTATTTAAGCTATCTGTCTTGCCCTAGTGTTTTTCAAATTTAGAATATAACCTCTGATATTATGTGACTTATAAGACATAGAGGTATGTATAATATAACAGGAATATTAATAATTTACTTTTTCAAGACCTCTCGTAGAAGTCTCAGATGATGCTCCGGATCGGCATGTGCAGCAAATTGTTCAAAATCAACAAGAAACACCGGTAATGCGCATCTGTTCCATGGAAAGGTAAAAAAAGTTTAACTTCTCCCTTAGATGCCCCGGTATGTGTCGTTCTAGACAATTTATATGACTGAATTCGTGTTGAAATCCTTATGATCGACAGAAGGAACATGTAAGCCCAGTGCTAATGCAAAATCGCGGATATCTTGATTAAAGTCAGCTCCATTGAGTTTGATATCTGAGTGTAGAGATCATTTTGGTAGCGAAATGCTAATTTAGCCCGTTTTAATGCTAAAGACTTAAATTGCCCTCTCGTGGCTATCTGCACTGGGTTTTCTCGCTGCTGGGTTAGTGCCACTGATGTCTTTATTAGATTAATTCGGATGGATGAATGAGATCCCCGTCAGAAGCGTCTGCCGATTTTGCGAATAATACGTCCTTGTTAGCTCGTTCTGGAATATTATAGTCCTTATCTTCTGGCGTAACAACTACAGCAGCCTTTGTACCCTCGAGTTGGCGTTTGACTTCGTCTATGTGGACCGTTGTATGAAACTCCTCAATAGCGGACCGCAAGTACATGGCCTTGAGCGTTTGCCTTCCACCGATTGCGTTTGCGTTGTATTTTTCATATTGTTTTCTCATTTTCGGGTTAATGGCCACTTCTCAGCTTCGACAACCCTGTTTCTTCCACTTTCTTATTGCAAGTGTCTTGCCCTTGAGATAACTGGTGAGCTTTCCGTCTGTTAAGTTGGGCTAGTAGTTTAGTGGTTAATGACTTAGGTATTCCGATATGGTAATGAAGTTGAGAAGCAAGTATGAACATGTCTCGTTTCGGTGCACTTCTCCAGCAAATAGACTGGCAGTCAGAGACAATACAGTATGACATATAATTTTCCAAATACGTGCTCGAGTCGCCTTTCCAATGCCCCACGGTTTGGTTATTCTCCTCTAGGTCAGAGTATATATTGACAGGGTTGCGTCCTTTCAAAGCTCCATGTTGGAAAGTGCTAAGACAGTTAAGAACATATACCGCAAAATATAAAGCGACCACAATGTACGTCCGTAACATCCGTAAAACCCGTAATTAATTGATCTAACTACTATTGTGTCCGTGAAGTTATCAGCCACCCTCAAGCGAGCTTGAATCTTCTAAATCAGCCTATTTAGTCTGAGATTTAGACCATGTTCCCTATGTTTATAATTATTGCTTGAGAAAAAGGGGCACAAGCTTAAAAATAGGAGCTACTTACCCCGAATTCCACTCACAATGATACCCTATCATGCACGGATTGCGAATTTCAGCTGTTTTCTCTGACATGCTCACGCTCCAATGTCATGTAGCGTGATACGCATAAAGGGCAGGCATAATGCCGCCTCAGGTACCATAGAGTAATGCAACCCGAATGAAATATATGCCCGCACGATAATCGACGGACGATATCACTATCTGCTATCGCTTCCAAGCATATAGCGCTATTAAGAATTGTCAGCTAAACATGAAACTGCCTATTAGTTTATGTATTCCCTACCAGATGATAACCTCGTATGGACACGTAGAATGCTCCTCTGAGCCTGTAATTTCCATTCCTGTCATCACTTGCTTGTATGCCTGCGGTGGAGCAATCGAGTCCAACCGCTGCAAGTCGCTAATCTCGGAACTTATACTCCTTGCTGGCAGATCGCTCTCGGAATCCCCTTGGATCGGGATCTGGTTGTTCCTAGACTTAAGTCTTTGCCATACTTAGTTTGTGAAATAGAGGTTTCGAAACTTGTTGGTGGGAGATGGCATACTCGTATATAATAAGAAGGGCATAAAATATAAAAAGAAATACAAAAAAAATAATAATGGGCAGCGACTGGATCCATTCCTCTGACTTGGTGCATCCAGGGCTTATCATAGGGATATGGGATGCATTCGCTATCGCCATGATGGTTCAAGATTTCTCAAGGCTTTTATGCTGACCTTGGGGAGAGCCTGTCGCGTCGGAAGCCTTCATTTAAAGCCATACGCAGCTTGAAATATATGCTGCTATCAGGCGCACTTAGCGTAAACCTTTTGGGTCAGATCATACCGAAGATTCTGGCCAGTGAACTCGGAATAGTGACATAATCACACCACTTGAAGCTCCAGAGTGCGAAGGAACCATTCGTATCGGAAAGGAAGCTCCGGCTTTGAGCGCCTATTAGAGGTTAGAGATCGAGTCGTCTTAAGTTCTTGGTTATCCTGTCCCTAAATCAATTCACTGATCAAAGAAAAAGGTAAAGCTCTATTAATAGTTACATATTTATCTAAAGGAATACATAGTCCAGGCGTAATCGAATAGACAGAATATACTCGTCTTGTGTCGACAAATGGTCTGATCGTCTCACCGCACGTGATATGGCCCTTTGCGCAAGCAGAAGAGGTTAAGCAAAGGTTAACTTCTATTCAAACCCAAAATTCTGTTACTAAGGGCCATTATCAAAGTGAATTCAAGGGTTAGCACTACCGCATGGGTGTCTGTTTTTGGGTTTCTTGCCGAGGTAGCTGGACGAGGTATAGGTAGTCATTTTCACATTGCTGGCCATCTACTTAGTATGTGAAATAATGCAATCAAGAAAGAAAGCCATTGGTACAAGCCACTCGGGGATGATGTTAGTGAGGTCATATATGCGTAACGTCCAAATTCATCATGGCATCATATGGAGTCAATTGGACGCCTCCGCACCCTACGCCACCTATAAATCTTCTCCCCACAGCAGCTTCAGATGACCTTGAAATGAATGCATTGATAGCCATTGCAACCGGCCCAAAATAATTCAACATGCTCGCTCGGACCATCACCTGGCGTGCTGGACGCGGGGCGCTCTATCATGTGCATCGAAGAGCGTATGCCTCGACCGCACTGACTCCGGAGCAGATCAAAGTCGTCCAATCAACCATCCCCGCACTGGAAAAACACGGCGTCGAAATTACAACGCTCTTCTATCGCCAATTGCTCAATAAACACCCTGAGCTCAAGAACATCTTTAACACAGCCCATCAAGATACAGGCGAGCAGCCAGCCGCCCTAGCGCACGCCGTGTGGGCATATGCCGTCAATATTGAGAACCCTGAAGCCATGAAGGCAGCCATTTCCCGCATTGGACATAAACATGCGAGCTTGGGAGTTACTGCGGACCAATATACCATCGTCGGCCAAGGGTTACTCTCGGCGATCAAGCAAATCCTCGGGGACGGAGTTAATTCAAAGGTCTTGGATGCTTGGGACGCTGCATACCGTCAGCTCGCTGAGTATTTCATTAATTTTGAGGAAGGATTGTATCAAGAGGCCATGGCAACACCCGGCGGCTGGAAAGGATGGCGCAAATTCTTCATCTCTGACAAAGTGAGAGAGAGCGAGGAAATTATCTCATTCCATCTCACGCCAGCCTACGAGGGGGCTTTGCCATCCTACAAGCCTGGCCAGTTTGTCAGTATCCGATGCTTTGTGCCTGAGCTTGGGAGATATCAGCCCCGGCAATATAGTCTGTCTGACGTGCCAAATGGAAAGTATTTTCAAATTTCCGTTAAAAGAGAATTCTCATCGGATATAAGACCGGCCGGCCGGGTATCCAATGTCCTTCACGAGTTGCTGCCGGAGGGGTCGGAGGTGGATATCAGCATGCCATTTGGTGATTTCGTCTTAGACATCAACACTACAGCGCCCGTGGTATTTATTAGCGGAGGAGTTGGGCTGACACCTATGATGGCAATGCTGAAGAAGATAACGGAGGAAGGTAAACCGAGGAAAGTGGTATTCATCCATGCTGCACGCAACTCACACGTCCATGCTATGAAAGACACCCTCATCGAGATTGTGAGAGACCATCCGGAAGTCACCCGCCTTGTTTACTATGAGCAGGTTGAAGAAGACGATATACTGGGGCTTGATTACGATCACGAGGGGCGCGTGGACCTTGCAGAGGTCAAGCATAAGGTGATTCTGCCAGAAGCGAATTACTACATCTGCGGGCCACCGCCGTTTATGAATTCTCAGAGCAAGGCACTTCAGGATCTGGGCGTTGATAAGAAACACATTCACATGGAGGTATTTGGGTCGCCAACTTCCTGATACTATATGGAAGTTTCCCCTTGTCTACAACGACTTAAAATTCAACTTAACCCAATAATTCCAACTATTCCCTGGCCAGGTTATCGCGACATCGCCAAGCCTGATTCTCACACTCCTGAGTCCACGACTGCTTGCGCTATAGCAGATTGTTGCGTCGATTACAAGTACCCAAATTCCCAACACTGTTTTCTTTATTATACCCTTGGCAGTATAAAGTCAGAATTAGTGTCTCTCATTGTCTTTCGGCTACGTGAACTTGAGCGATTATAGTTTATGTGACCTTATTAAATAGTAGGAATATTTACATTAAAATAAATAATTAGGAAGGCTTAACCTATATTAATATAAGAAAAAAGCTTTTAGCTACGCTTATTATCCCTCTTTACGGAAGTAAATAGATAGTCTTAAACTGTAAAAAGATAATACAATCTTTATTATCCTGTATAATATAGGGCTATCTTCCTCTCCTATAGCTTAATTGTTTTATTCTATAGTCTCCCTCAATCCTATCTATTTCTAATTAACTAGTCTTTATCTTCTTGTTCCTTCCACTCCTTCTTATTTTCTTAAAAGATTTACTTTATTGACTTTCCCTCCGTATTTAGCACGTTTATTAATGTAGTCCCTTTAACATCCAACAGTTTCGCTAAAATATTCTCTTGTATTTCTGTTTTTTCTGCTGTTATTCTGTTGTTGCTGTCCTTTACTCGACAGAAACTACTACTAGCAGCTCTATAAAGGGGTGTTTTAAGTTTTGAATTTCTTATAGTGAGATTAATGCCCTGCTGGAGCAGACATTAAATAGTATCTACTTGCTTTAGGTTAGAAGAGGCGAGATATAAGGGTGTATTACTAATATTATCTTTATTTGTGACCTTTGCGCTGTGGGCTAGTAGAGTAGCTATAGTATTTGTATTGAAGGGTTTATCGTTATTACTGCAGAAGAAGAAGGTGTGTAGAGGGGTTTCGCTCTTATTGTTATGTATTCTTGTATTTATATGTCTATTATATAGTAATTTAAGGATAGTTATATACTGCTTGCTCCTTTAACTATGCTTTTGGGCAGCATAATGTAAAGGTGTGTTTTCCTTATTATCCTGGATGTTAATTACTGTAGGATTGATATCTAATAGAAAATCAATAACCCTTATTGCGTTTTAGGCTCTATTTTAAAGGCTTATTTGAAAATGCGATCGATTTCGAGCAGAGAGGAAGGCTTCCTCAGCTA
>JAADJG010000481.1:0-56852 GCA_012932025.1 Fusarium austroafricanum | reverse complement strand
GGAAAGGTTTAGCCCACAAAAAAACCTTGGTTTTCCCCCAAGGTAAAATCTAACGCCCCCCCCCCCCCCAAAACGACATATCAGCTCAACGGCCAACAACCACATCCGGCTCCATTAGTCCCCAACTTCCCTCGAATCGTCTTAGCTCCAGCACCCAATGTGAATCCCTTTTAGCCCAGGGTCCTCTTTTCCCAGGCATGGCATACATTTTCGTTGGTTAGGTTCCAGGCTTGCGGCCCCCCTCCCCTGGTTGTAGCCAGCCACCCCCCCGCTCCTCGGTTGCGAACTTAGGATCAGACCACCATAATACAGACATATTCATACAGAAATAAGTGGTCATTACGCGGTCTGACTTGGAGCAGAAGCCATGCGTTCCTGGTGGAAGAGTTTCTGCCAAAATTGCCAAATCAATGGAACCATCTAGTTACAGTTATCATCTCCGGCCTGCTGGATCCGAAACAATCGGGCCACGGCACAAAGTCATGTCAAAGAGAAGCTTGTGGTGTCATCTAGTATCACGATCGTCTTGCCTCCGTCACCTGGTTTTTATTCCCAGTATGCCCAGCTAGCTTCTCGAGTTGCAATCAAGTGGTCCGTTCTTTAATGAGCCACCTGAACGCCTTGGCTAGCTGAGCCGGGAACTTGACAGAACCAAATCCTGTCTTCTAGATAACGGATGTCTATCGTCCTTCTCTTTTCAGGTTATAGGCAAGATTACAATGGATGGGCACGGGGAGCCTGGTTCAAGAAGATCCAGACCTGACCGCTCACAATTCCTACAACAATATGATTCGGCATCGTGCCAAACTGACAGGACTCGGAGGACAGTACTGTCAGGGAAGATAGACGCCTCTACATGCACCTTTCCGCGTTTGACATGTGAGCGGTAGGGCTTGTCAAGCCAAGATGTCCAATAAAGGCTGGACAGGCAAGGCCTTGATATGCCGATCACTTTGCAAGAGCACGAATGCCCGTAGTACCACTTACAGTCCCAGTCCCGTCCCGGTCCTAATCCCAGCCCCGGTTTCCTGTCTCCTCCCCCCAAGGAGTCCACCTATTTCCCAGGTCCAATTCCAGCTCAGGTTTCCCAGAAGCTGTCCCCAAATCCCCCTTTCGGCGGTAAAGGCGGGGGCACTGGCCAATTCGATTGTCGAGTCAATGCAAATGCAATCAGGGCGTCTACTTTGAATCCGCACATGGCTCTTCCATCATCCAGCATTGGCTTTCCCACGGCCACGGATTCAACCCAGCCACATCCTCCTATTGGAAGCCTAATAGTTCACGTGGGGAAGGGAAGGGAAGCTTGTCTTGCTTTGACACAACACCATCAGGTTGCCCTAGGTTATTTTTACAAGATAAATCTCACCACATACCACACAAGGGCGAATGCGCAAACACGCCAGAGTGTAGTCATCAAGGGTCTCGAACCACAATTCTGCTGAGGCCTCGGGACAACATTGGATGTCCCCGTGACTAGTCACTCGACTCTTACAGCCTCAGGGGAAGAGGCAACAAACGGACGAAAGGAGGAAAAGGGGCCGCTGGCCGAAGTACGAGAAAGGGAAGACCACTGAGAGGACTGAGCAGTCGATAGTGCGGCTGAGGAGTAAACTTGTGAGTAAAGATGTGACGATCTGGGCAAAAGTCACCCAACCCAGCATGTACTCTGACGTTGACAATGGTGTGAAGCAGGTACGCGGAGCGGCAAAGAGGGAGACCTTGATTGCTGTTAGTGGGAACAAAGGCGCGGCTATTCATTCGCCCATCATCTGAGAAAGAAGCAAGGGCCTGAAAAGACGTTCGACCCGTTGCCGAAGAGGAGACCGATTGTCTCGTGGTGCCGAGAAATCTCTTCAGTGGGGTGACATTTTATCTTGTGTTTGGTGGGAGCACGAGATTACCTTACGGCATTGCCCCTCCGCCACGGGAATAGGGCCCTCGATTCTTGAGATTGCTTGTTGAATGCGAATCGGTGTCGGTGGCGCTAGAACTATTGAGCAGGTTCTGGAGACGCCGAAGCCTGCGGCTTGGAATTGCTGTATAAGCAGTTCGGGTCCCTTAAACCACCAGCCTTCGTGGTGAGGCACGGTGCCGGCCACAGGCCCAAGCCGACTGATTCAACGAAAGTCGTTTATCAAGACGTTCACAGATCGAAGCTCAAGCGCCCTCCCGCTCAATACTCCATCGTGATCCTTACTCACCAAACGACGACCAGTTGCTATCGAAGTGGCAGCCAGGGCACGCTTGGTTGTAGAGACAGAAACGATACCCGGCCCACCCACTCGTCTAGGCGTCTAACGCAGGAGCCGGACGAACACCCAAGTGGCTACGGAGATCCTAGATCTTGCTGCAGCCTCCGACTTCCAATCCCTACCATGGCGGGAGATCATAATGAGGATCAGTCATTCTATGACTTTCTCATAGAAGAGCCAGAGGTACGTTAATTAGTGCTGAGGCTGCGAGAAAGAGAAAGAGAGTGTTGTTGTCCCTTTGCGCGATGTGAATTCAAGACGAAGAGGTAAGTTTGGCCAATTCGAGATGATCCCATCGAGGGTCAATGCTCAATGGCATGGTCATGGTTGCTGTAAAGCAGCTGAGACATGTCAACACCACGCATCAGGCCAGTGGCTGGGTCTCGATCCTCCTGGTGACCGTCTCTAGTCCGTCTCTCCCGCGCAATGACTCGAACCATTAACTCATGGCTTGTTATCGCGACCTGTCATGGTACCACAGAAAGGCGTTCAGAGGGGGCCAATTTTCGCGAGTTTCCTCATCAAACGAGTGGCAATCAATTGAACAACTCAGTGGCGTGGGAAAAAGCCAGAAAAAAAGAGAGGAAAGAGGCGGGACCAGGAGGAGACGGAAGAATGGCAATTTTGAGACAAAGAAGGGGAGGCTAGAGAGAAGATTGATCATTGAAGATGGAATTAACTAATTCTAACGTTTTTTGTTTCCGTTGGAGCAGATGATAGCGCCGGCGCCACCCGGTCACTTCCCACATCAACAGCCCATTCCATCGCCGAATCGAACCAGCCGCCCGGCCGATGCGCCGCCACAGCCAAAACCGACCGAGATCGAGACCCACCACCACGCGAATCATCACTCGGGGAGTCACCCGGGACCCGTGACATTACCGGTGCTCGGAATACCACTGCCAGGCACGGGATCGACATCGGCCTCAATCGTCTCAGGAACGGAACCTGAATCGTCACGTGCCCAATCACGAGCTCACCTTGAACTTAACCTTGACATTGACTTACACGCGCAGCCTCACGGACATGGGTCGCATCTTTCCCATGGTGCGACTACGCAGACGCATGGAATTCATGACCATGGAGCTCATTCAGCTCAGAGTTCAGCAGGCCTGCCTCCCGCTGGGTTTGCAAGTCATATCCCTCCCTCTTCTTCAGGCCCAATGTCGTTGGATTGGAGCATGTACCATGTTCCTCCAAATTTGCAACTTAATCACCCTCAGTTTGATTTTGAGGTTCCAGGACATATGGGCGTTGTCGGACATTCGAGCCATATGTCACATGCGCCCACGGATCCAGCATCGTTTTCGTACGGAAGCAATCTCGTTTCGCCTTCGAGCATTCATCCAAGCAGTGCCCACTTCGATACAGGTGTTCCAAGTCAGTGGGACGAGTCCATGAGCCATGATGCCAGCACTCCAAAAGTGCGAACCCCCGTTCATCATGTTACCAACAATCCTTGGGCCGAGATAGACGCGTCGATAGGAGACAACAATGCGACACCCGCTTCCCGGCCACGAAAGACGCCCCGACCAAGACGACAAAAGAAAGAAAATCGCAAGTTATCGGACGCTTCTCAGGGGGCCAGAAGTAGCAGTACTGGTGGAACGGCGCCTTCAGTTTCAGACGCTGCTAGTCCCAGTTCTGCCTCGCAGAATAGCCGCGCCAGTATTGGTTCCAAATCCGCGTCCATGGCGTCGACAGTCTCGACAACTTCTAGCCGTCAAAGTAAACTCCGCAGTGCCTCTCGTACATCTAAAAACAGTCGAGATAAGCCCAACGATACGCCCGAAGACCGCCGAACCCGAGCTTCTCATAACCTCGTTGAGAAGCAATATCGAAATCGTCTGAACGCCCAATTCGAATCACTCCTCAACGCACTGCCTGAGCAAGCACGACACGGTGATAGTGGCAGTGGTAATGGAAATGGAAATGAGGATAACGAATCTGATCACGCAAATGATCCTGACAAACGTGTCAGTAAGGGCGAAGTGCTTGAAATGGCTCGCAAGCATATTCAAGCGCTGGAACGCGAAAGAAACCAGCTCGAACTCGAGAATCTTGAGCTTCAGGGCAATCTACGACGACTTAAAGAATCAAATTCCGAAAGCGCATCGTCCTCATCGAGTCATGAGAATCCCTTTGAACCCGACGCTAATAGGGATCATAAGAGGGAGAGGGTTGACGATGATGAGAATGAGAACTCGTAACAGAAGACGATGGATGTGTAAAGAGATTGGACATGACACAAGTTCTAGAGAATCAGACCACTCAAACTATATGCTAATGAATGTGTATTTGTTTGACAAGTTTGCACTTCTCATCAACTGTCACCTTCCTTTCTCGTTATTCCATCTCTGGTTTGATTCTTCTTTGGCTTGTGACATTCATTTGCTTGGCATCTTTACCCCTTTGGTCTCATTGGTCTTGAGCACCCTTCATTCGTGTGTTTTATCATCAGCAAGCCCATCAACATCTGCTTTCGTGTTTAGGTTCCCAAGTTTTGGTTGGCTGGTTCAAAAGGGGTATATGCGCAGCATCAAGACTGGATGTGACTCTGTCCTTTCACAAGTACTTGTTTGTCTATGGCCTTGTATGTTTGCTTTGATATTCCTTCTCTATGTTTTCACTTAGACATGTCTGTTTGCTCATCCTCCTTATTCCGCATATTTTCACCCATGTCATTCTTTCTTTAAACTCACGACTCATATGACACAAAAGCCTCAACCCCCACAACACATAGAGACCTAGGCTGAACAGAATTGGATTGGGTTGGACTGGACGGTTGTTATACCGTTACACCATGTTGTCACGTTTTCTTGACTTACTCTTCTTCTCCTTTGACTACATTCGTTATGGAGCATGGGCATTCTCTTATGTGACTCGGGGGTTTATGGTTCATCAACGAGCAAAGGCAGGCGGGTGGGCGAACCGGGTAAAGACTTAGAAAATGGGAAAGGGATAGACATGATGCTTGGGCTTGGGTTAAACGACGTTGGCTTCTCAGAGACATGTCTACCTATAATCAATTTCATGGAATAGACTTATGGTTGCGGTTTGAAATTCATACCACAATCGTACATGATAAGTATATCCAGTCTTCTCTCATGTCTTGGCGTTACCTTGCTATTTACCTTGGACAAACCAACAAAACTCTTGTTTTGTTTCTAATGATATTAAACAATGGAATGGCATGATAAGACTATGGCGTAGGCTCTTGAATTATTAGTGTGGCTATCAACTCCCACCAACAAACAACAATTGTCGAATAACATCAAAGGCCATGGTACTTAAACAGTACGATAGCCCTTGGGTACAGATGAGAATTGGGTCACCCAGTAATAGAATATGGGGCATTATGGCTGCTAAGTTTTAACATTTTTTTAGTCATTTTTAGTATATATACAGAATAGCAAATGTCTCAATTTCAGCGCACTTGGCAGATATGCATTTTGGCTACGCTGCCAGTTTGTTGTACAAGATAGCTTGCTGCTATTGGCGCTGATTTTTGTCTAAAAGTTCATAAATCCATCACTCATCATAACTGGAATCTCTACCCAGCTTGTTCCCAGAGGTCTCTCACGGAGTTAGACCTTGTTCCTACCATTGACCGACCTTGTGGCCGACTCCGAATGGCCAATGTAGTAAAAAAACAAAAATAAAATAAAAACACACCCCCAATGCCATTTTTAGCTTTTGAGTACCGCCCACAATGCCCTGAACTGCTTTCTGCAGAACCAGAATTACGCCTTCAATGACCTGGTTACCGGAGGTGAAGGGTCAAGACCTAAAAGCCGGACCATGGGACTAGAAGTCCAAGTACAAGATGCCTATCTTGGCGAAGTGGATACCCACACAAAAGAAATCCGACCATGGGTTGATATCCCCAGGAGCAAATGTGTTATATAAAAGCAGTGCGAAAGTGACTTCGAAGCCGCATGCAAGAGAGATACAAAACGGAAGGGAAAAAAAAAGAAAGCTGCCTCGAGTGTTGAGGTCAAAAACAGGTAATAAGTCAATGTAGTGTGATTGAATCGCTTCAGATACGATCGCCATTGCCCTTGGCATATGTACGGGGGAATAGGGCATATTGTCCAACAGGAGGCATCTGTGTGCTGAGACTTGTTGTCCTCGCGCGGGAACGTCGGGTCTTGGGAGCCTCAGCCGACTTGTTAGGGATCTCATCCCTCACGATAGACTCGCTTGCGTGGCTCTTGTGGTGAGGCCTCTTGCCAACAGGCAAGGAGGGGAAAGGCGTAAGCTCGGGGACCGTGTCCTTCTCGGTGGATGCAGGGGGGGTAATCTCTTCTTGATCATTCTCATCACGAGTTTTGATGATCTGTGACTCACGGATTGTCTCGTTCGACTCAACCCACTTGTTCAGTGATGTGCTGCTTGTGAGGCGTGTCAAATTGGTCCAGGTAGAATTGGTAGAGACATGACGTTCGCCAGTGGAGTCGGAGATAGATGTAGAGTTGGTAGCAGTGGTAGAGGTGCTCGCGCGTTGGTGAGACATACGAAGGGAGGTATGACTAGCAGCATTGCTGGCATTCTCATAGGGATGGTTGGGGTCAACGATACCATGGACCACATCATCTTCACCTGAGTAGCTCTGCCTCTCAGTCTCATTGAGAAGCATTTGCTGGTGGTAGTCACCAGGAATGAGTAGAGAAGGCGACAAGGTAAAGCCATATGACTCCTTGAAACTGGATGCCCGAGAGTCGTTTCGACAATGGCTAAGGTTCGACGGTCGATGGGCCTTCTCACCACGCGGGAATGAGAAGTTGTTTGTCACTGCAGCTCCTGTGCCTGGGGTGACGGCCTCAAAGGCACTCTCTGGCGAAGCCTGACTGGCTGGGCTTAGAGCCGGCATATCAAAATGGGATGCGGAAAGCATACCGGGAGACGACTCGGCGGTGCCGGCGGTCGGTAGCTCCCTCAACTCATCGTCCTCAAACAAGGCCACTTGGACTCCAGGTGCCACTTCCCGCCTACCATCCATCGACGGCCTTTCCCACTCGTAATCGAAGTTGGCATCGGCCTCGTGCTCGTAACAGTAGTCGATATCATCCTCCCAGCTCTCCCTAATAGAATGAGATTGGCCATCATAGTGTCCAGCACTGTGTTGGGCAACAGCATTCTCGAGTGTCTGGGATCCTCGAAGGAGAGGAACCGACTGGCTAGCACGGAGTGACGACCTTGTGCTGGTGATGCTTTTTGGCGATCGGCCAATATTAAACATATGCTCCTCCTCCTCAGGCACATCTGGCAAAGGTGACTCATAAGTCGTGGTAGCCGGAAGCGGCCAGGCTGCATCATCAGGGGTGGTTATCGCATGTGAGAATCGATGGTCATCAAGCGGTAAGATTTCCTGATCGGGCGCCATAGCATATCCATGAGATGTTGCTAGAGGCTGTTCTGTGATCTCATTGGGACTGAAAGGTTGAGGATGTCGGAAACCACCGCTTGTCAGCGGACGATCAAATCTCATCATCGAAAGCGTATCGCCATCTTGCAAGTTAAGCTGTCGACTTGAGCCTCTTGGGGGCGGGATAGGGGCGCCGAGTGTAGGAGAGTGCAGTGGCTCAAGAGGGGGCCGTGGGGGTCGAACTGGGCGAGGAGGACTAGTGCGAAGCTGCTCCTGGGATCGAGCATGCTTGATCAATCGGCGTGGAAGGTTAGATGCTCTTGAACTACGGGGAGATACTTCATGTTCGACGATACGGTCCGAGGACAAATTGGGCTGGGGTTGTTCCTGTGCCGAAGTGCGCGAGGCTAAGTTGGACATCTGTTCGCGTGGAGTGTGCGTCACATGTTGAAAATTGAAGGGTCCAGATATCTGAAGCTTCTTTTGAAGAGCGGTGTCTTCGCGAGATTTCCGGCGGGCAAAGATAGTAGGCATGATGGAGTCCTTGAACGTGGTCAAGGAAGTTTCGCTGCTCAGTTCAGTAGAGTACAATGAGCTTCCTGACGAGCTCTGCGCACTACTCTCGCGCCTCGACTTTCCTGACTTGCTCGACTTTGCACGACGATGGAAGATGTTCTTGCCCAATACTTGCACACTGTCGGGTCGGTCTCGGGAAGAAGTCCCACTAGTTGTAGATCGTTGGGACGAGTGCCGGGTGATACTCATGTTTTCAAATCCTTGTTCCCATCCTCGCTCACTATTCACAAATGACGAAGACCCAGATGATGCAGTCCGATGGCCTCGATTTAGGTGAGACGCATGTTTCATCTGCTTGCTCAATTGGCGAATTCTTTCGGGCGATGGAGGGCCATCGACGGCTGGTCCCATGTATTCGTCTAGATCAATGGGTGGTTGTCGGGTATGGGGGGATACATCGCGGTAGCCATGTGTATCGCTGCCGGCATTGGCTTGAACATTATGATTCGTGTCGCGCCTAGAATGATCCGACTGGTATTCTGAGTAGTAAGGCATTGTGGCAGCCCACATGATGGCAGGGAGCCTCCAAGAGGAGGGCGACGTCGAAGCGTGCCCTGTATGTAAACAATAGCTCACTAGACTGGGCTGTTCCACAAATTGTTGTTGATAATGCCAGAGGTGGGAAAAAGGAATGGAATAAGTGAGACCTAAGGAGAGACTTTGTTTGTATAGGGCAGATAAGATGCCACAAGGTTTCAAGAATGTACCAAAATGAGGGGTGGAAAGGTCATTGGGGGACCAAACAAGTTAATAATAATGAGGATGCAATGTACATACATATAAGTTAAGATGAGCCAGAGATTGATGCAATCTTGGGGCAAGGCAACTTGTACCCTCCCAAAGATTAGACAGGCCCTAGGAACTGGGGCTAAGGAAGACTAGGGCGGTGGTAAGGGGGGACCCTCGACAAGCACCGAGTGGGCTGGCTTAGGCTGTCTGTCCCTGGCCCGTCTCGACGGACACAGGCCCCGGGAATCTGGGGGGTTTACTTCACTGCAAGGCCCAGTCTGACCAGGATGAGATATGCAAGGATGCATCGATCAGGCAGACTTGAGTGTCGGTACCGCAATGCGTACTGTGCAAGTGCGTCTCCGTAACCGTAACCTCAGACGATGCTAGACTTGTTGTAAGGCGACATGAGGTCCGTAGTGGTGCCATTGGACACCCTAACTTCAGTGCTCAGAGACCAAGTGGGTGCAAGTTGTTTGACGATCAATGCCCTGGTGACAAACATGGACGGTATATCAGGTTAAGACAACAAGAAACAGCGCGAAGCCATTGCACAGACACGACGAAACGCGGTCAAGCAGAGGAAAAAAGAGATTCAAACGGTCAAGATGACCAGCAAACTTTTTATATACGCAAAAGCAAGCATGAACAAGTGGGTGTTTGATGCAGCAATGCGATGGGTCGTTATGCGCGCCTCAATGAGCTGGTTTTGCTTTCCAAGCAACTAAACAAAAAGATCAAAAATTCGAGACCAAAAAGCGGTTGCTCTGCAGAAGGATGAGCAAGTTAATGGCAACACAGCATAGGTTTTCTCTGGGTTTTGTATTCTGTAAGTCTCGCTTATGCGTGGCTCACGAAGCGTATTCTGCGGTCTGAGGTCCTGAGCCGGTGCCAAAAAGAAAACAGCATAGAGCGAAAGAACTGGCAGTAGGGGCCAACCTGTGAGGGTTTTTCTATCGTGATTTTCCGGCAGAGCTTCCTGAGTGACACACAACTGGTAGACCGCGTCAAACCTGCTGGCCTCAGTGCCAATTTGAAGATAATGCCAAAGCTTGTTCCTTGTTAGCTGAGCTCTAAGCCTGCTCCATGTCATGAGCGATGCAGGAACCAAGTCACAGCCACTCCTCTCAGCTCGGATGACGAATGAACCCACGGAGTAGGTTAGATACCTGATCATTGACGTCGTGGGAAGTTCTGGGAACGCCATGAGCACCATAAATTGGCACAGTCGAATGAGGATTCAGAACCTTTGGTCTAACGACATGTTATCTGGGCCCTGCAGAAATGGACACTAACAGAGTGTAACTGTTGGATCCTTTCAATCAAAGCTGGAGGGATCTAATGAAATTTGGAAATTAGATACCGAGACCTTGACATGGCAGCACTTCAAAAAGTGTTGAATGGAGCCAGAAGAGAGGGGATCGGTGAAAACCGCAAGGGTCTTCAGGCATTCCCCCGCTACATTTCCATCCGTATATTCGGAGCCCCAGAACTCATTTACTTGGGTGCTTCCTGCTTCCTTAGGTATGTATGACTATGGTCTTTCTCATTCTCATCTATGCTGTGCCGTTTTCATACCTTCAACTGATCGGCTTGGAGGCTTCTCATCTCAAGGTTGCGAGAACAGCTGCATGTCCACGCACGCACCGTCCTTCTGTTTCGAGAGCTTGACTGAGCGAACTGAGCTCGAGTATGGGGTACTGTGCAACTCAGAAAACGACGCGCTAGTTCAATGCAATTTTTACGGGTCATCAGAAGAAACGCGTCCAGCGTTGCAAGCTCTGGAAGCCCGCTAAACATCTTGTGGTTCGTTTTAGCGTCGGGGTTAGCGACGATGAGACAAACCGTGTGGCCAGGTTTAAGCTACGACCACATCTACGGATTGCTTCATATTCTCTTAGTTTAAGGGGAATTCTTGTTGTCGACGGTGGTGGCTTTGAAGTAGCTCTAGTCAAAGGCATGGCTCAGACATGGCTATCACAACCAGCCCAGAAAACACGGACAACAAATATGTTTTCCAACACTTGCGATGCACCTTTCCGTGCCTTGAGCCAAATATCGTTCATTGATACTACATGCAATTCATGCCAGCATCATTTCGGGTTGGAGACTTGCTCCCCATATTCACCGAGTGGATTGAGTCACAAGCTATTGATGCGGAGGGGATCGCTGGTTCATTTCATTGAGTGCCGCAATGTTGCCAAGGCCAATTTTGTCCTTGACATAGCATATTGTCGCTCCTTTGCTGGAAAGGGTGAGAGAACGCTCATGGGCTGTTTTTAGATGCTATGTGGCCAGGGGAACGATATTTTTCTCATGCAGAAATGTCAACTAACCCCACGAGAGATAAGGACCCGGAGGGTAGAGAAACATAACTCCAGGAGCTAAGCAAGGTTCGGGGCTGAACTAGACTGGCTCTGTTGCAACACACAGACGGCGTGGCACTCAGCCTGAGCGTTGAGGTGAGCTTTGTGCACAGATTGCACAGATAGCACCAACACCTACGGAGTACAGTAAAGCAGCAATAGGTGACAACGAGAGGGGACAACAGCAGTTGCTCAGGCATCTTGGACCTGCCCTGACCCGCTGCGCTGGGACAGATTGTGGGACGCGTGTGTGTTGGGCTTTGCAAGACGGCGAGCCCTCCGAAAATCCGGGCTTGGAGAGAAAGATCGGCTTGTGGATGACGCGGAAGAATAACCGGGTGAGCGAATATGCGACAAAAAAGCTAGATGACGATGCGACGAAACAGACGCGGTGAATCTTTTTCTGGGACGTTGCCGCGAGCTTGTTGGCTCTTCCAATTACCTGCGAGTTAGTGTTACATTTTGAGAGGGGTCGGTAGCGGAGGGGCCCTGGCAGTAGCTCCAGGGCCGTGATTCCTTTTCCCTTTGTGGTTAGCGGTCAGGGGTAAGAATGGACCCTACAGCGAACGCATTTCAGGCCATCAAGCAACGTGCGTGTAACAGACCTCTGATGCGAAGCGTCTGTAGAGCCCCCTCTGCCACGATAAACTCCTCATGGGTCCAAGAACTAATCATGCTGGCGAGCCAAGTGGCATATGGCCCTTGTCCGAGTTCCACATGAAGCTGCACCAGTTGTTGAGCTAACAAATCCGTACTGAGCAACGGTACACGCATGTTGCCGCCACTGACCCTGGGGGCTGCAGGAGCTGCTTTGGGGCTTGATGACCCGAGACGCTAAGGCTGGGCTTGGGCTCCTAGGCGGAGGCCAGGTGGCGCCAGAAGCTGCGATGGAACCTTCGATTCTCAACGTCGTTGCGATGGTTTTGCCGTCAAAGTTAAGATGCAATAACTGTGATCAGGATGACGCGATGATCAAAGCGTCGAAGCGTAGGTGGTTTTTTAGTTTTTTTTCTTGTGAAAGAGTACCTAAGTTAGGTTGCGCCGGCAGCTAACGCAAAATAATGGGTAGGAACAAACTGTAATGCACCAAGTTCGTTGCGTGCTGAATCTTCCCGTCTATTCCAAGGTTAGGTACCTACCCTAATGTGCGAGCCTCCCACCCACAGATCCATTAACAGTTCGAGAAGGTGCACATGAGCTTAATGTAAATGACCTTCCCACCAACTACTCTCCATGGCTGACGAGCTTGGTTCGGGTGTATTTTCCCCTGGTGCACATGATAACTCTTCATGAACCCAAAAGTTCCATGACTATACGGATACACAGTAGGCGGTAATTCCAAGAAAACTGCATTTCAAGATGAGGTAAGTATTTGGGTCAGGGCCAAAGTGCGGTGGTTGGTCACGAGACATTAATCAATGGTCGCGTTCTAACCTATCGTCTCGTGCCTCTCGGGTAGGCAATTAAACTGTGCCGTGTTTTATCATGCTTCGATGAAGCTTTTCTAGGGATTCCATCCTGAGACGCACCGGTTAATCGGAGCAGATGAACGCCACTTACACAAACGATTGCCTCATTTTAGCCGGTGCCTGTCAGGAACAGGAACAGGAACAGGAATCAGGAACATAGACTTGCAACCATCCAGTAAGAAGTCAATTCGATGCCTTACCTAACAAGGTAGGTTGCTCCAATAATCATCTCAGATTGACGAATTCGCTCACTGGCAGGCGGGAGCTTTACTACTTTAGCGAATTCTCACACTCAACCTGGCAGGCCAGGGACCTGGATGTATGTGAAGCATTTAAATTCTGTAGGGCCGGGGAGATTGAGGCCTTTGATGATCAACGACCTACCTCACTGGGTTAACTATCTAGATGAGTATCCATATATTGGATTCATCGATTAGGAGACGTGCTTCCGAAGGAATACGTCCCTGGCGCCTTTTCCATGTTGTTGGTTGTTGTACTGTAGATACCTACCTGATGCAGCAGCACGAGATATTCCATCCTGAAGGCCACATATGTTTTTGCTTCTGAAGAGCATTCCTTCATCATCCAAAGTGGTGATGCTTGCATGTCTGCTGACTTTGCTGCACCTGTCAACGTTGACTTGCAGGATTCAAGCACCCAATCGGTGGAAGCAGGGCCACGATGGGCCGCCGACGACGCCTCAATTCTCATCATTTGCACCCGACCCCTGCCCCGCCGTGCGGAAGCTGACGCTCGGTGCCTTCTTACGGCATCGAATGCTCTTGGATATAACGGTCTTCACAGTGACAACCCATCCGTTACACTTTACAACCATTATCCACAGACTTGGGCTCAAGCTTGGGTTGCTGTACCACACACAAGCATATGGTGGATCAGCACGGGTATGCTCAGACTGCAGTCTTATGGCACAAATTCATCCATTCCTTCAAGAGGCCAACAGCCAGACAAACACTTTCGCAGGCTAGCATATGCGAGCGCGGAATGTACGACGTCGAAATTCATGCAGCCCCCGGACTGTAAAATAAGTCGGTGTGACTATCTCTGTTGGCCATGCACATGCGTATGAATCCTCAGGCCTTGCAGCTGTACATGTAAGAGTAGGAGTTAGGGCGCAGGTAACAGCGGCTCACTCATATTTTTTCTGAGCTGCTGTTAGGGTTCGTACTGTAGAGGCCGATACGACAGAACACGACGCGATGTGCGTGGAAGCGGATACAACATGCAGACAAAACAAGCATCAACCCTCTCTCTATCGGCAAACCTTGATACAGTGTGATGATCCCCAGTCCCCACAGAATGGACAACAATACCTATGGAGTACAATCAATTATCATCGATCTCTCTTCGTGGGGATCGGAATCCAAGCCTACCCAAGCGCAAACTCATGCCCGTACCTAAAATTCTAGTCAGGTCAACTGCTTTCCAAGCTCCAGTTCTTGCCAGACGTTGAGTTTTCCAACCAATCCTTGCAGCCCAGCCCAGGTCTAGGTACGTAGGCACTGAGATTCAGTGGTGTTTCGACCTAGCCGTCGCCTCCTCGGTCCTTCCTTCCCGCCGCTAACGAGGCCTGTCAAGTTGTTGGTTGCTGGAGGTCTAGCGCCGGGGAGCCGATTCTCGTCTTCCGTCACTGGGTTGGTCTATCGGTCTCGTTGTTTCTTCCTTGGGTTCCATTCTTATGTTACTGCATATCGTGTTGGTCAATTCAATTGCCGCACTTGAACGAAGCTGACATGGACTCTTGGCAATGTATCTTCGCCTACCACTCTGCAGATAAAGAACTTGTCATTGGAAGTTTGGATAGGGTATCTCACAGCTCAAGCTCTCGTAGCTTCACTGCTACTGTACGTCGTAGCTGTCTGTTCCTGAACTCAAAATCCCAAAGGTCAAGGACAGGGATCTCGTTCTCCCAAATAATGGATCTGGGCCTTGACATCAGGCCGGTCTAACTATCTGTATTGCATGGCATCGGGGCTAACCTACCTGTCGGTAAATGAACAATCATTCTTCTGGGTCGCCCATGCTTGCAACTCAAACTGTCCCTGTCCTAGCTAATTTAAAGCTTTGTCGCAGCTCATCAGCAGATGTCTACCTGGCAATTGGTTACTAAACTCGATTCCGAGGTTGCGCAAGATGTGAAGACAAAGCACATGCGGAGGTTACCACGTTGTACCGTTCTGGGTCGTCGTGGTTCACACGCGCGGAAACACTACCAGTTAGTTTAGCTTGCGAGTCCAAGGCCATGAGAGCTGATCGTATCCCAATCAGGGAGATGTAGCCTCGGAGAATACAACGCCTCCCCTGTCAGGCTAAACGGGAAAGGGGGCTTCTTTTTCTCGTGGCTTGACTTCAATGTCTGACACTTGCGACCTACAAGACACCATTCGGCGAATATCCACCAGTTTGTATTACGCAAACTCACACAAACTTCCTATACAAGATCAACCCATTACACCTATATGTTACCTACTTATTGGGGAGATACCACGGCAATATGCATAGATGCGTCGGATATATGTTGCTCTTGGACACTCGCTTCGCTCCGCTGCCGTCCTTGAGACCCCTAAGCGAAGCTGAAAGCAGGGTGTCAAGATAACACAGTGCCCGGTCTCATGATGTTTTTTGGTTATTGCCAATGGAGCGCGAGAAGCGACTTCCAATGTTTCAGCCAATTACGGCACTTGTCACCTTTTCCATCACGATCGACATGAACAACATCCGACTGTTTCGTTTCAGGACTAGGCACTACTGTGGTCGCTAACAACAAACTCAACACCGAGATCAAAACATAATAGTTCAAGATACGTTAAGGGACGGCACATCAGAGAAGCCCCGCCATTGATCACACTGAGGCTACGGAAGCCCCCCTGGCCTGTTCTGATTCAGGCATTCAGCTCCAAGGCGAGCGAGTATCCATTGGATTCTAAACATGGAAGCAATGTAATGTTACTAAACATATGCTGTACCCAGAAACGGAGCTAATCTCGCCACCCCTACTCTAAGACCCAAACGCCAACGCTAGAAGCCCGGACAACGAAATGACTCCGGCGCCAGCACGAACCGTAATATGCTAGACAACGCCGGCTTGTAATGTGCTTGTATAAACATGATTATTATGCTCGGTTCGTTAAACCTCTCGGTATCCCCCTTGACGATCTAGTCGATCATGACCTGGGGCAGCATCTCCTATTGTTCTGTCTTCAACGTCGGTCGTAAAAAAGCCATCACGGCGCTTCTTGCGCCTGACACCAAAAAAATCCCCTAGTGTATCACTAACACTACGCGATCGCCTACGCACCTGATCAACCTCGCCTACAAGCCCCTCGACCTCGTCCAGGGCACTGGGGAGGTTTTCCACTGATGCTGGAACAGCCGATTGCGCGGGTAGCGTATTTGACCGGGTGTTGTTCTCGAGCTTAGCGTTCTCATCGTCTTCATTAAAAAACAGGCCGGCACGGATGGTGGAACGTATACGGCGCATCGAGGACTGGCGCATACTTGGATCATCTGACGCCCGCAGGAAGGCGTCCTTGACTACAGCCGTGACTGTCGACGACAAAGGAGACGGGGAGATGAAGGTCCTGGATCGATTTCCAGTACCACCGACCTTTGAAGGGCTAGCTTGAGGGCGAGGGAGGAGTGATCCATCGCTTGCTAGGGGTTCTCTCATCGGCGTCGTTGGGTGCGAGGCAAACGCTGCTGAAGCCGCAGTCCCTGGCGGCGCGAGAACAGAATCCGTAGAGTACGCCCTAACGCCTCTTCCTGGTGGTGTTGATGGACCCCCAAAGTCGTTCCAGGGAAAACCAGAAGCTGAAGCCTCCTGGCCTGGGGACATCTGTGAACCCAAAGCTTTGGCTGATGGGAAGTTGTTATCCTGGTGTGGTGTAACAGCCGCTACCAAGGCTCTTTGTGCATCGGGATAGTTGAGGCCTGACAGGTGGCTAGACCGTCGTGATTGTGACTTCGGGGTGGAAAATCCCTGACCATCTTGGAAGGAAGACGTAGCGTTACCATCCTGATCCGCAAGACCAATAGTATCCTCAAAATCACCGGCTTCGGACAAAACTTCGTCGTCATCGTGACTTTGCTCACGGCCGCTAGTAATGAGGAAGACACCGAAGAAGGTAAGAAGACAGCCTCCGACAAACTTGGCTGCCTGCTCAGCATTCGTTCGTTCGAAATCGCGGTAAAGAACGGCACTGCCAATGATCACACATAATGTAAACATGACAAACTGAATTGGAATGACCTGGGTCGAATCGAAACGTTGGAGAGCTTTGTTGACGTAGCGAATCTGCATAACAGCCGTACCAAGGAGAATGACGACTAGGACGTAAGTGACAGGAGTCGTGAATGCGCGCCAAAGAGTAGAGGACAACATTGACGAGACGCCCTTCGTCGCTAGGGCAGTGTAGCCGCCTATATCATATGGTCAGCACCTGCAGAGCACTCTTGTCTATCATATCACATACCGAACAAACCAACGAGTCCTAGGTCTATAAGAATTGTGCGTCGTCCGTACCTAGGACTTGCCCACATGAGGGCCAGTATCAGAAAAATCGTCACAGCTAGGTAAATCTCAAATGCTAGGGTGGTGATGGCATCCCACACATCGTGTGGGTTCAACTTGGTCTCCTCTTGCTTGGCGCTCAGAACCACGGTTACAACACCGCCCACAGCAATTACCACGCCCCAGAAATCGCGATGTCGGAATTTCTCGTGGAACATGGCCGGCGCAATGATACAGTTCGATATCAAGGCGACGACACCGAGTGGAGAGACGATCGAAGCCGGGGCGAAGCCGTATGCGAGAAAGTTGCCCATCTCGCCAAGCGTAATAAGGACCTGGCCTAGCCACCAGTAGGGAGATTTGAGATATGACGACGATGTCTTATCTTGCCTGTTATCGGTGCTCTCTGATGCTTCGGAATGAAAAGACGCGGTTAAAGGATCAGTTTCACGACTCTCGTCCATGTGATTTCCCTCATCCGTACTCGTTCCATGGCCATTTTGATACCCAACTCCGTGGTTATCTCCGCCAATGGTTCCATATGAGCCGCCATGATCTCCAAGATGCGTGTGTTTCAACGCTTCTTTGGCTCTTCTCCGGTTCCTACTCCGTTGCTTATGAAGTCGGATATGGGCATATCTCTGAACGTTGAGCGCAAGAGCAATGAGTATGTTGCCTACAATCGCTGTGACGATGCCGATAAGTGAGGACCACTCCTGTAGGTTATCGCCGGGTTGGCCGGAATCGTCGTGATGGGAGGGGTTATTGGAAGCGCTTTGTGCCCAGTGATCGGCCACCATTGATGGCCATAGCGGGTTGACATTGGTCTGCCGCATTGTCGGACGCAGAGAGGTGGGCGGCGAGATTTCAAGGGATTCGAGATGGCGGATAAGAAAATCAAGGCGTATAATCAGAGGACGCCAGAAAATTCGTCGGATCGGTCACCGGAGGCGGACAATAAGATGACCGACAAGCTTGGATGGATAAAGCTTGATTGACGTTGGTGGAGGAATCGATAGTGTCGGTTCGGTAGTATCATGGAGGCAGCGAATGGTCACTATGGAGCTGCGCCGTACAGGACATGGCCAGCCGTCACCGACGGAGAAGATGGTAAGATGTTGATGATATCTAAGAGGGTGTCGTGAACAGGAAAAAGAATAATGTCTCAAAAGAGAAGAGAATGGGAAAATTCTGTCTTGAGAGAGTCAGGTAGGTAGGTGATGTATGCGCGGTTGGCACGGCCTTGGCGAGTCTGGGGTCCAATGTCATCTCGCATTATTAGGCGAGCAGGTAGGTGGCTTAGAAAATAACCAGGACGCCAATGGTTGTTGACATTAATAGCAAGACACTTAGGCACTATGACTTCGGGTAGGTCATCCTAATCTTTATGACATCCTTGCCTAATTCACGATTTTTCTGCAACTCAACGAGGCAAACAGAAAGTGAAGTGTCAATGCGGAGCACAGCCAATTAAGGCATCTGATTTGTGCCTCAGGGTCTTGTCCACCGACGATGAACCAATAGAACTGCAGAGTACGGGCAAGCCACTGGCTGGTTCGATACCCGTTGTTGCCCGCTGCCCCCACTAGTGTTGCCCATTGTCGTCATATCTAATGAGCTTGTCACATGGTTCTTTATTCATTTCTGGAACCACGACGAATGTCTTATCAATTCTGGCACTTTCTTCAACATTCATCTATACAATCGGACCTCAACCTGCGTGGTCTAGTAATAGCCGCTTCTCGGACGAAACCATTCTGTGAATGATCTGATACACCACAGAAACCGGGTTGTGAACAGAACTGACCTTACATAAACAATTCGGCTCTAGCTTGATTCAGTTTCAACTGCATCACAACTCACAAGATTCAAGACACATATCCACTATGTTTGGACCTTTGGACCTTGGTTTCACTGGGTCGTCTAAGCGGAACATGGTCTCCGTTGTCTTCTCTCCTTACTCTCCTCTCGCCCTTCGCGATATACCACAGCCCAAACCAAACGATGCACCCTCCGATATAGACACATCCATCTTCACATTCGAAGACGCCTTTGAGGACCTCCTCGCCGTATCACAAGGACAACAGCTCCCCGATATTAGATCCCGGTATGAGCAACGAAAACTCTTACGGTCCATGTTTCCAACTGGTGAGCCTGGATATTTTTGGATGCGCAGGCTGAGATCGCAAGGCCTTTTGGAGGAATTTGAACCCGTCAAGTTGATAAAATCACTCGCAAACAGCAACTGGGAACAATTCCACGAAGAGCTAGACCGCAGAGCTCAAGAAGTCTGGCGTGCTGCCTTGGGTGGGGAGGACGACGAGGATGGCACCCTCGAGGAGAGTAGGCGGGAGCATGCCCTGAGCAGCCATCCGCGGAATGACGAGAGCACTTGCCTCAAAAAAGATAATCAAACTCGGAATGATATTGAGGACCTTCGCGATGGACTTCACAGGCATCGGAACCTCCAACGGGAAGCCAACAACTTTGACGACTTGTTCTCGGCCATCCAGTCATCCTTTGCTGATAGTCAATCACCCTGGGATTCGTTCATGAAGTTAATCACCGAGGACCACCCGGCGCCTCTGAACAGAGAACAGAAACGGTTGCAGAAGTCTACAAGCGATGAGAAACAGCTAGTTACCAAAGACGAATACGTAGATCAATTTGGCTACCTACACACAAAAACGCTGGTCAAGACACTGGATGCGGATGGCAACGAAATCGGAAGTCACAGCCACTATACTGTTCGACCTGCTCAGAAGGAAAACGAATCTGCGCAGACCGAAGAAAAGGGCAGGGAAAACCAAGACTCTGGACTTAAGGTGGACGGAAGTATCGAAACAAAAACTGGCTGGTTCTGGAAATAAAGAGGGCTGTGTTTGAGATGGATTAGCTGGATTCGGACACGTTATCACTTCAGTGACGGTTGATGTATAAAACGTAATATTATAATGACAAAAGAAGCTTTGGAACGTCATGAAATTGCAGTCAACCGAACCATGTGCTGATATCTTGATGCAATAACCCCTAATCATGTAATATCCATTAAAAACACTTTTAGGTAAGTATCAATTGCTGCTCTTATTTCTTACCACGGCTTAGAGCCTTCTTCTTCCGCATAACTCTGGTCCGCGCAATCAACCTGTGCTTCATATCAGCATCTGGCTCAGGCTTTCGACCACCCTCTTCCTCAGCTTGCTTGTTATCCGCATCTTTGCCACCTTTATCGCCCTTGCGCCCACGCTTCTTGTTGTCCTTTGTGTGTTGAGCATTTGTCTTCAGCTGAGCCTCAGCCTTTGCAGACTTGTTGTGCTCTGGGTTCAGCTGTCGAGACCTTTCCTCGTTGGCACGTCGTCGCTGAACAACCTGAGCATTCTCGATGGCGAACTCAACAACCAGCCTCTGCTTTTTGCCAGCTTCGTTCTCGAGCTGAATACCGTTAAGGTATCGGAGTCCCATCAGAGCCCAATGGTGCGAAGTGTACTCAATGAAACCATAACCGCGACTCTTTCCGCCGTCCTTCTCTTTCATCTTCTGTCCCTGCCCACTTTCGAACACAATCTTGGCTTGACGGATGATTCCCTTGCCCTTGACCTTGCGCTCATGCTCCTTCTCCTTGGCATCCTTTCCGTCTCGTGCATTTTCCTCCTTTGATAGCGGCTGTCGGCGGCCGGCTTTGACATCTTTTGCGAACTCAACAACCGCCTTTCGCGCAAGTTCCTTGAGGTCCTTTGAGTCCATGTTGCGGGGAATGTTGCGCAGGGCCAACCGAGTCAGACTCAAGTGCAGACTAGGATTACCCTGTACAAGCTTCTTGCGCTGAGCAGCACTGGCTTGCCGCATCTGCATCTCTAAAGGGGTGAGAAGGTTGAATAGAGGTGAGCTTCGGTCGATGGCACCCTCGTTGAGTAGGAAAAGCTTGCGCTTATCCTTTTCGTTACGCTTGGCGAGGGAGCTATCGGCGAGGTTGGTTGCTTCTTGCTTGTTGACTGCTTGTGCAACCTGGAGAAGACGTCCATCGAGCGTGTACTTTCCATCAGGATCAGCACTCTCATCCTGAAGAATCGAATTCTTAGCAGCAGCCACAGGTGCTTGAGGGCGAGGGGCGCCTTTGATACAGCTCTTGGCGTCGTCGACATCTACAAAGCAGACGAAACCGGTACCGGCGGGTTTCTCAGTGACTTTATCCATTACCACTCGGGCGTATCGAACTTTGCCAAAGTGACCAAAGAAATCCTTGAGCTGGTCGTCGGTAGTTGTGAAGGGGAGATTTCGAATAAAGACAGTCGAAGTGTTGTCCGTCATTCTCTTAGGAGCTTGGTTCTGTACCTCTTTCTGATCCTCCTCGTTATTTTCGTCGTCTTCATTATCCTCTTCATCGTCGTCGTCTTCGTCCTCAAGATTCTCCATGTGATTTTTGAAAAAGTTCTTCAGATCAGCATCCAATTGATCATCTCGGTTGACCTCCGCACCACCTTCCCCATCCTCATCATCGCTTCCTTCTGAAGAGGTTTGGTCGTCCTCGTCCTCGTCGCCTTCCTGCTCATCTTGTCCCTTCTTGGACTTGATTTCTTCCTCTGGTTGCTGCTTTTCCCAGATATCCTTGTCAACAGCCCAGTCAACAGCCAAGGTTCTTCCGTCAATCTCCTTCCCGTTGATAGCCTCCAGTGCGCGTTCGGCGTTCTGCCTTCCTCTGAGGGTAACAAATCCAAATCCTTTGAGCTTACCCTTGGATTGAGGTAGATCAGCAAATTTGACCTTTCCAAAACTTCGGAAAAGATGGTTCAATTGTTCTGATGTCTTGATGCTCCAAGGCAGGTTGCGCACAATCAGCTTTGGGGGTCGTTGGAGCTCCTCCTTGCGGGCCTTATGGGCAGGCAACTCGCCAGTAGTATTGTTTCTTTGTCTTGGCTCGGCAACATCAATGCGAATCCGGCGTCCATTCCAATCTTGGTTGTTCAGAGCCTTCTTGGCCTCTGCAGCGTCCTCGGCGTCAGCAAATGTTACGAAACCGTAGCCCCTCGACTCTTTGGTCTTTTGGTCGACAACAACAGTGGCGTGCTTGACTGGGTAATGCTGAGAGAAGAAATCGGTAAGGCTTTCGCTCGTGGCACCAGGAGGTAGCGAGCGAACAAAGAGCGAGCGTCTCTCCTCGACTCGTGCTCTCTTGGAGGATTTTACAGCTCCATTGTCGCGATCTTCGAAGGAAACAGGATCGAGCTCCTCTGAATCAGTGTGGGGGCGCTTTCGGTCGTTCTTTGAGGCACCCATTTTTGCTCTATGGTTGTGTAAAAGGCCAATGTTCAGTGAAGTACAAAAAACGGCTTTGCGACCAAAGCGAAAAAAAAAAGGATCGATAAGGTCTTATCAATGGATGGATGGTTGGTCCCAGGCAATCTCAATCAAGAAGGTACGTACCTGCTTTTAAAGTGGGACACAACAGCCCCTCAGTGCCTCATGTGTACTAACCCGTAAATGGAACGCCCGTAAACAAACAATGCGAAAGCTCCTTTGGCGATTATCAACAGTGCTTCCCCTTCACAACAGTCGATGGACTAAAACAACACACAAAAATGCCTGCAAGAACCACCGCCCGTTCGACGAGGACCTCAGCTGCGCGAACCTCCACCGCATCTCGTGCCTCATCAACTGCCGAAGTAGTTGATACCCCTGATAATGCTTTGCGGACCAAAGTATGTGCCATCTTTCGTGATGCACAAAGAACCACAGCAACACATCGAAAGCTTGTTGTGAACCTGCGAAAGATCCAGGAATCTTGCGCCTATGAACCAACAAATCCTGACCAATCTCCGGCCGACGAATTTGACGAGGATGCCTTTAATCGGGAATTTATACGCTGCGTTAGCAAAATAATGCCAATCAAAAAGTCAGAGAGCGTTGGAGAAAAGTCAATTCGATTTACTGGTCTTTTCCTGCAACACGCAAGCGCAAAAGATAATGAACTTCTGGGAGAGATCGACCAAGATGCAAGTGTCATGCCAGAAACTCCTAGCACTCGTCTTACCTCGCAACTCCTCGAAGCCATTCTTCCTCTCTTGACCGCCAAGGACAAGGTTGTCCGCTTCAGGTCGACTCAGCTCATCTCTCACATCATCAACTCACTCGATGCGATAGATGACGATCTGTTCCAGAAACTGCGCCACGGATTACTCAAGAGGATTCGTGACAAGGAGGCCATGGTCCGCTCTCAAGCGGTGCTGGGTCTTGGCCGCCTTGCAGGAAACCAGACAGAAGGCTGCACCAACTCGGATGATAGTGACGATGACGACACCGGCTTGCTCGAGAAGCTGTTGGAAGTCCTTCAAAACGACCCCAATGCTGATGTACGAAGATCGCTCCTCGTCAATCTTCCTATATTACCCGAGACATTGTCTGTCCTTCTTGAGCGTGCACGAGATCAAGATGCAGCAACTAGAAGGGCCGTTTACTCCCGACTGCTCCCTGCTCTGGGTGATTTCCGTCATTTGTCTGTTAAGATGCGAGAGAAACTCCTACGCTGGGGTATCCGGGACAGAGATGAGAATGTCCGAAAAGCAGCAAGCAGACTATTCCGTGAGCGATGGATTGAGGACTGTGCAGGTGCACCTCCCCAAGAGGATGGCGTGCCTGCAGAGCCAGCGCCCCCTAACTTCGACGGTCTCCTTGAGCTACTGGAGCGAATTGATGTGGTCAACACTGGTGTAGAGAACGGCGTTGCACTGGAAGCGATGAAGGGTTTCTGGGAGGGGCGCCCAGATTATCGTGAAACGGTAGAGTTTGATGACAGCTTCTGGGAGACCCTATCTGCCGAGTCAGTCTTCATGGCAAGGAGTTTTAACGATTTCTGCCGCCTCGAAGGTGACGGTAAATACCTGAACCTCCTGGAAGAGAAACTCCCCGAGGTCACTAAGGTCGCTTTCTTCCTAGAAAGATATCTTCACGTCCTGAAAGATGCTGTCAAAAGGGTAGCAGAAGCTGAGGACGAGGACGAGGAAGAAGATACAGTAGAGCAAGAGTTTATTGTTGAACAAATGCTCCAAATTGCTCTAACCCTCGACTACTCTGACGAAGTTGGACGGCGTAAGATGTTCACCCTGCTTCGACAGGCCATTTCAATCCCCGACTTACCAGACGAAGTCACAAAGCTCGCCGTTGAGGCGCTCCAGGGTATTTGTTCTCCAGATGCTGCTGGCGAGCGAGAATTCATAAGTATTGTTCTCGAATCTGTGGCGGATGTTCATGACACCATTGTGGACGATCCCCCCCCTGATGATGCGGAAGACAGTTTCCATTCAGCCAGATCAGAGGTCAGTGGCCAGAGCACGCCAACTAAGGGAAGCAAGCGAGGCGCTTCTCCCGAACTAAGTGAGGAAGAAGCGCGTGAAAAGGCCGTCAGAGAGATTGTCGTCAACATGAAGTGCCTGCATATGGTTCAATGCATGCTCACTCATGTTACGAGCAACCTGCAGGATAATACTGATCTAGTGGCGATGCTTAACAACCTCGTTGTCCCAGCAGTTCGCAGCCATGAGGCACCCGTACGCGAACGAGGACTAGTATGTCTTGGTCTCTGCGCCCTTCTAGATCGCTCACTTGCAGAGGAGAACCTGGGTTTGTTCATGCATTTCTTCAGCAAGGGCCACACAGCACTTCAAATCACAGCCCTACACATTCTCACCGATATTCTGAATGTTCACGGTGCCCAGCTACTGTCGTCTACGCCCGGGCTCTTGAAGGTTTATGTCAGAGCTGTTAAGGGTGGTGGTAAATCATCTGAAGTCCAGGCGGCTGCTACTGTTGCTGCCTCAAAGCTCTTGCTTGGTCGTGTTGTCAGCGAAGAAGAAGCATGTCAGGACCTCCTCAAATCACTTGTTGTTGCATACTTTGACCCTTCGTCTGCATCCAACCAAACCGTACGACAAGCACTCAACTACTTCCTCCCTGTTTTCTGCTTCTCTCGAGCTGAGAACCAAAACCTTATGCGGTCTATTGCCCTTGACGCGATCCACGCTCTGTTCAACGTCCGCGAAAGTTTGGAGGACGATGATGTGGATGTCGAGGAGGACATGGTCAGCATGACTACCATCGGAGGTTGTTTGGTTGACTGGACCGATCCTCGAAAACGCTATACCCCTACAAGCCTATTGGATACCGATAAAAAGGTAGTCAATGGTGATGTGCACCTTGAATTTGCCATGGATATCCTGGAAAAGTTACAAGGCAACATTACAAGTGAGTTGACTATATATTGAGAAACATGCACTCATACTGACCCATCTACAGAGGAGGAAAAGAAGCTCGTTAGTAGTCTTCTCGCAAAGCTCCATATTTCTCCTGGATCGAGCGAAGAGAAGCTTCGCGAGGCTTACAACGAGGTTAGCATCGCGGTCGAAGAAGGCCTGTTATCCGATGCTACCAGCCGCAATTCACTCTACAAGATTCATGTTAGCCTGGGCAAGATCGTAAATACTCTTGATGAGCAACAGCCAGCCCACAGACGCACTAGTAGGAGCACCTCGGTGGCCACGGATCAACAATCGCCCGAGGAAGAGAAGACGGTTATGGAAGAACCAAGCATCAAGGAAGAGGACGAAGAGAGCGAGATCACTGTAGTCCCCAAGGATGATAGGGAATCCCTTTTAGACGACCTCTTGTCTGATGGTGAGGACGTAGAGATGACAGACGTGTAAGGGATAAAGACATGATGAAGTAACGACCTAGGATTTGGATGATTTGGTATGTCATGATGATCGGGGAGATACCTGGGGTTTCCAAGACGGGAGGAATTTTTCCTTTCTTTTTTGGCGATGTATCCTTGATTTACTATTATTTCTAATTGCGGTGTGAGCCTCGTTGATATCTTGGCAGAGACAATAGGCCTTGTTCGCACTAAGCTCTCGTATATTCAAACATGAAGATACCCATCACTTGTGTCATTTACAACTATGCTAGTTGCGTGTCCCCAGCCAGAAAAGTAGACACCCAAAGCCGATATTGATCAGCAAATGTTGTCCAAGACTCCATGCCATACAATAAAGATATTTGGGGGAGAAGACAGTCCAGATAAACAGATGAGTTCTCAATACTGTACAGGCCGCCATGACTAAGGCAACTGTCGCAGAGACAAAGACGGTTTGCAAGGCAATGTGTTGCCAGAAGGCATTGCGCTGTCCCTCGTGATATTTGCGTAGGATGAGAAGATTAGCGGCAGATGTCCAGAAGATAGGCCCAGCCCAGTTGCTGACCAGGGTGAGAAACCCGACGGCGAAGAAGTTGAAGCTGCTAATTCCGTTGTATGCACTTGAAAGATCGACGGACGAGATAGCGTTTGAGCCACCAAAGGCGAAGAAGGTTGTGTACTGAAGGAGAATGGATGTGATGGTGATTCCAGTCACGGAGAGGTTAGTGGCTTGAAGGGCGTGGAGGAGGACGTCTGATAGAAAGAGGAGGGGAATGTTTGTAGCACGAGATTGTGTCATTCCGAAAATAGTGTAGAGATGATGGAAGAGATATGCTATTTTTGGTTAGTCGCCGTCATATAAGTAGCATAGTTTAAGAGGAGTGTTACCTGACTGCAACTGGCCATTTTTACCGCCGGTAAACGAGCGATAGATACCATATCCAAACAAAAAACCAAGAAGGATAAAAGCAGTTCGAGCTCTCCAGAGTAGCGACTGTCCCACAAACAACTCGTTCAAGGTCCTGGCAAAGCCAACAACCAGCTCAGGGGCATCCTCACTGGTAAAATCAAGCTTGAAGCTGTAAGCCGACATGAGCAGAACTGAAGTAATACCCGTGCTGGCCATAGACGGGAGACTCTTGAGCTGAGCGAGCAACCGAAATGACATGATTGCATATCCAACGGTAATGATGGCCCAGAGGAGCTGAGGATGCGTGACGATGAAGCTCTTCACGATATCTAGGTCTCCTGCGAACTTTTGGCCAGTTTGGTTCCACCCTCTAGTGAGTCTTAGAGCCACGAGAGCAACAAAAACCCAAGAGATTTCTGCGAGATCATTTCTCCTAGAAATACGTTAGCATGCTAAGGGCTGCTGGTGCCAGATTAATAATTACGCACCTTCGAATATGAAGCACGCCCTGAATGACAAGCCAGATGCTCGATGACCAGTACCAAAAGTGCTGCTCCTCCTCGACATAACTGCTCGCGTACATCATGGAACCATAGGAGAGTGTCATGAGGGTGAAAAGCCAGGTTTGTCCATCCCGGTGAGTCCCAAGACTTACAACTGCGATTACGCCTGCGATAGCGGCAACAGCAGCAATCGCTTGACCAATGTACAATTTGGGCATGTCATAGTTCGAAGCCATGCTACTCATCAGCCCTTGTGCCCGACGAAGCCATTTAGATATGTCATCAAGCCACTTTTGATCCAGCTTGTCGCCCCTTGCAAAAACATGGGCCTCCTTGTTGATCCTTCGCCATTGACAGGCAAGTTCGTTAATCTCAGTTTGCTCCAACGCGCATGGATCGACATCACTCTGTGTGCCGAAAAATTCACTACCAAAGGCAGCGGTGACAATGGTGAGGATTTGTCGAGCATTACGAACCAGAATCTGGACCTGATCACTCGTCTTATGCCAGAAGGGGAGGAAGTCTGGGATAAAGGCACCAAGGTTATTTTTGGACACTGGGAAGCCCAGAAGCGCGGCAAGAGTTGGCGCTAGGTCGGATTGCTCAACCATGGAGTAATAGTCAAACTCTTCTTTGGGCTGAGCTGGCGCAGGAAGTTTGGAGGATATCGCCTTGAGTTTCGGGGACATAAAAACTAAGGCGGGCGACGTTTCGCCAGGTGAAGATGCACCGTGGTTTCCAGCATCATTCATGCCGTGATCACCGCAGAGAACGAGAAGTGTTGAGTCAAGGTGAGGCTTGGATTCCATAGCTTCGAAGAGAGTTTGAACAATGCTGTCCATCTCACGTTGCTTGGGAACCATATTCGAGCTTGTGCCTTGTTAGCTAAGTGACGATGAATCCTTGTCGATGGTGCAAACCTTTTAGGTCCAGCTTTGTGTCCAATATGATCTAGACCAAGATAATGAAGAACCATGAGACTCCAATCCTTGTTCATCAACTCAGGGGCGATATTTCTGGTGACATTGTTGTCTACCTCGGTAAAGTCCTGTTTTATATGTTAGTTGTGTTTGATGCGTGAGAAAGATGAGCAACAAACCGCTACAAAGAAGCTGGAGGTTCCATCTTGACGGTCGAAAGTGTTAGGAAACAACTTCAGCCAGGTGTCATCTCCATACATAAGAAGCTTGCCCCTTTCCTTGGCCTTGATCTGAGCTAACCAAGTATCTTGGGAAGCAAGTGTTGATGAAGTATCTGCCTCGTCAAAGTTTAATATGAGGTCAACAAAAGAGGGAATTGAACCGGTTGTCATGGACTTGATTCTAGGCATAGTGACTGTGGGTGACCGAGCGTTGGCTGTAAACGGCATTGCGCTGCCATCTCGGATGAGGCTGGGATGTGATAAGCATGGGGTTGGAAAAGTAAACAATTGCAGAGTAATACCTTTGAACATAATCGAATCCTGAGGCGTCTGAGTATACAAAGTCGCTATGTTCAAGGTTAATTGAACGTCCAAAATGGGATAACCAGGGTTCATTATGCTCTACCTTCTCAGGGCATCAACAACCATAAATATTAAACGATCAAATGGCGCATCAGGGGGGGGACCAAAGCTAAGAGACTCGAATTCAGCCAGGCCGGGTAAGAAAGGTTTATAAGGGAAGAAACCCAGCGCAAAGACCACGATCGAGACAGGAATTAGAAGATTTGCTGCGACAAGGAGAAGGGTACGCAATAGCAAACCATTATGGGAGGACACCATTATAAAGGCAATTATAGAATAAAACAAAAGAGTGACTGAGATGAGGCTGGAGAAGACAATGTAGTTATGCAGAAAGAACTCGTCAATAATGCGCCATCATCATTTGGGATAATGAAAATATGTCAGCCGCAGAAGTGATGAACGTGTCGAGATGCGCGCCTATAAGGATAACAGCCTTGCCAAGACGAACCAAAGAGGTGGTGGTTGAACTGGGAGTATGATTGGCCAAGCAAGGTCTAGGTTGATATCAAGCCACACGAGGCTGAGAGATAAATTTAGAGGCAAATTTCGGGTATCACAGATTCAGATTGATTTAGATTTTGCTGCTAAACGCCGATGAATAGGAAAGAACCAAACCAAGACCAGTCAATAATTTTACCCCAGTTTAAGAACTCTTCTTCTTGCTCTTTGATCGGCTACCGTAAGACTTGAAAACAATCTTGGAAGCCTTTTGCTTTCGCCTGTCGGCTCGCTTCTTCTCAATTCGTCCAGTCGAAGGCTTCTTTGAGTCCACATCCATTGCTAGGCATGTTAATGACAATATTTGAGCCAGATATTTTGATTCAACTCACATGTGACTTCGTTATCTTGGACGGCCTCCTTGGCCTCCTCTTCTTGAGCTGAGCATATATTAGTTTGGCTGTGTTCAAGTTATACCAGTTCACTCACTGTGCATGTTCACATCTGAAGACTCAGGCTTGGGCTGCTTGGCCAACTCAAGAAGCTTAGCTGAGAGACGTTCATTTCGAGCAGCCTCAGCGGGTCCAAAAACATTTTGGACGAGGCGCCTGTTGTTGGCTTTTCTGGTGCTTGCTCGCGCGCTTTTTGCCATTTTGTCGATATGGTTGAAGATGGATGCTTGAGTAAAAGTCGTTATCAAAGTCCCTTGCCATTAAGAAAAAAAAGTTGGAGACTAGCTATGGGGGGCAATAGGCTGTGGCGGTGCGTGATGTGGCTTTCGGAAGCAAGTGTGCAGCAACCCCCTGCACCTGCCAGAAATTACCGCTTTCTATTCTCGGATGCCTCTGTGACAATGTTCTGGAGTCTGGGCAAATATGACATAGCGTGAGAGAGGGCGACGACGATCTTAGAGCACGCGTGGTGGTAGAAAGTTATTCTCACGTCTAATGTTGTAATATACAACAGCGTGATTGTTGAAAGGTTATTTCTGATTGTATTCTTTTTCTTTGCGTTAAAAACTTCCATCCTCCTCTCTTTTGGACTCTTCACTTGCTTGCTACCTCACGGTACATACCTCCTTCCGATACAGGCTGAACCAGCCTGCGCATCTTCCTTGGATGCCGTTGCGCGACTGCCACAACCACTCTTCGCGCCCAAACCTGGCAGCTCCTTCCTCTACATACACTCCTTCTCCTGCCTGACATCGATACCGACCGCAAATCACATATTAGCGACCGATAGACGGAAGGAGGAACTCTCGATATGGCTACCTCGGGCTTTGGGTCGGCTTCGGCCGCAAACTCGTCCTCTGCCTCTGCACATGGAGCTCTGCGGCACGAAGCGAGCGCGCTTGTGCGACAAGTAAATCGCTTGTTGAATCGCCAACTCTCATCTGTCTGCCAGGTCAACGGCATTAAGAGCACTGGAATCAAGGCTGATCTGCAGAGTCGCATACATAATCGTAAGTTTAAGGGTCAATTCGTACACAAATTTGCTCTTGTTTACTGCTACAATGCGTGATTGCTTCATCTTTGACCTCCGCACAGTCCTTCGGCTCTGAATCACTACTTCGAACTTTTCAAGACCATAGCTAACCATGCCCGCTTTGCCGTTAGTCATCCAAGAAGCCGTCAACACCAACGATCTTGTGCGCCTCCAGCAAATTCGCCAAAGCGTACATAATACTATTTCGAATTCGCAAACCGGATCTTCTCCCTCTCGAATAACCCTCTCACACTCGCATGGACATGGTCACTCGACGCCTTACGGGCTCCCCAATATGTCGTTCCCTAATGCCCACGACAACCTCACTAATGGTCAGCGTTCTGGAACTGGCTTCGGCGGCTCCCAGGCAGCGACACTCACCTTCAAATCTAGTCCGTTTTACCAGATCGAGGCGCATGCTGGTGAAATAAAGATTTGCGAGGGTAAGTCTTGCATCCATACTTCGGTGCACCCGGTTTGTTTATACTGACATCCCTGTCAAGTTATGTCGCAACATCGTAACACGATAACCTACCCCATCAGACTTGAAGACTATCCTGCTCTACAGAAGTGTGTTAACGACTCTTCTTACCGAGTGATGGTATTTTGCGCCGGGGACTGCCTAGGCACGCAAGATGTTGCATTTCCTCATCAGTCGGAACTTAAAGTCAATGGCGGCGAGATCAAGGCAAATTTGCGTGGTCTGAAGAACAAACCTGGCTCTACTAGACCGGTTGACATCACAAAAACGCTTCGTCTTCGCCCAAAATACACCAACAATGTTGATTTCACCTATGCGTTGACATCCAAGGCAAGTCTCAACCAATCATGCCAAATCTTGTCCCTGAGTCAAATTCTAACTATGTATACAGAAGTTTTATCTTGTGATCAGCGTTTGTAAGATAACATCGGTTGAAGAGCTTGCGAATCGCATTGCTAATGGCAAAAAAATATCCATTGATTCTGTAAAGCAAGAACGTAAGTACCAACGGCCCACTGTCTGAAAGCCATGCCTGACAAGCATATCTAGTCAATGCCAAAGCACAGGATCCCGATGTGGTAGCAACATCACAAGTGTTGTCTCTCAAGTGCCCGTTGTCATATATGCGACTATCGCTCCCCTGTCGCGGCACAACCTGCACACACCTCCAGTGCTTTGATGCGACTTCTTATCTTCAACTGCAAGAACAAGGTCCGCAATGGCAATGCCCCATCTGTAACAAGTCGGCAACCTTTGACCAGCTGGTAGTTGATGGGTAAGCCTCAGACCTAGGCATGGTAAACGTTTTCTTTTACTAACCTCCCGAGCAGATATGTCAAAGATATTCTTACAAGGACGCCAAAAAGTCAAGAAACTGTGACCATTGAACCCAATGGCGAATGGCATCTTAAGAGCTCCGACGACAGCAGCCAGAGCCAAACAAACGGCAACTCATCTTATGGGAACTCTTATGGCGACGACGACGATGATGACCTAGTAATATCAGAGGTCAATGCTATTGCTCATCGCCGCATGGAGACACCCAAGCTCGTAACCCCGACTACCAGCACGCCAGTAACGGCAGGTCGCGATAGGTCTTCTGTTGGACCTAGAGGCATAGCATCCACCAGCGCGAAACGTCCCATGGCCGCTATTATCGACCTAACGCTTTCTGACGACGACGACGATCCGCCTCCGCCTCCCAAGAGGCAAAATACCTCGGTGAATGGATACACAGGGTCGAACAATCTGCCTGGCAACTCCCCAATCTCGCCAAATGGGGCCGAGTATCTTTAGGAGAATACTCGTCCTCAAGGTCGGAAGAAAAGCAAGGGACGGAGACGCAAGACTTCATAGAGCGTCTATGGAAGCAGTTAACACGTCTTAGAAGGACAGATTATTTAACTGCTTGGTACTATGGGTGTTGGTTGATGATTTTTACTTTGGCATGTTCTGATCCGGCGTTGGAGGAGACGGAAAAAGATTCCCCTGTTACCTAGGATTGAGGTGACTCGTTTTGCCGGTATTGCTATCATGATTGTTTTCGCGAGGTGTAAGGGAGTATATAAGGAAAGGGGATTAATCATAGGCGGCAAATTCACTTTCACCAGAGAGTTTTCGGGGTCTCCATCGCATCAAAGGGTGATAGAAAGTCGGGTAGCGATCCCATGTGGGCTCATGCCATGATAGGGACGACATGACAACCAAGAATACAATATTTGTCCGTTCCTAGTACGCGGTGTGAGCCAATATTATGAGCATGAAATCACCCTGATGAGTTGCGAAGTCCTCTTCTCATAAGAAAACATAAGTATCAAGAACGCGAAAATCATTTTCATTCATGGTGAATAGGCTTGGAGAAACACCATCTCAAGCATACATTCTATCTCGCCCTCAAATCATCATATTTAACCCTAATTTTTACCCCATCATAAGACCCAATTGACTCCATAAATCGCACACATTTTTTCTGATCTCTTTACCCAATTATGCTTCAATGTCCTTTCGCTTGCTAGGCACCGCTGTTTCAGCCTTCCACGAGTCAACATTGTGGATCAAGCAAGCCTCGTCTTGGTCGCGGCGGGTGAGACGGCCGATGCGGTACACCTTCTCGCCAGCATCGGCAAGAGCCTGTGCAACTGTGTCGGCCTTTGCGGCATCGACGGCGATAACCATGCCGACACCGGAGTTGAAGGTGCGGCACATCTCAATGGGCTCAACGTTGCCAGCTTCACGGAGCCACTTGAAAACAGGGGGAATCTCCCATGAGCCGAACTCGATCTCAGCGGCGAGGGACTCGGGAATCATGCGGGGTACATTCTCGACAAGACCGCCACCGGTGATGTGGGCAAGGCCCTTGATATGAGGAAGAATGGGGAGGAGAGACTTGACGTAGATTCGGGTAGGGGTGAGGAGAGACTCGCCAACCGTGGTGGATTGGTCCCAAGGAGCAGGGTCGGTGTAGCTGAGGCCAGCGCGGGAGACGATACGACGGGCGAGGGAGAACCCATTAGAGTGAACACCAGCGGAGCTGAGACCGAGGAGAATGTCATCCTGGGCCATATCATCCTTGCGAGGAAGCTTGACATCTGCAGTGACAGTGCCGACAGCGCAACCAGCAGCATCGTAGTCGTCGTTCTGGTACATTCCAGGCATCTCAGCAGTCTCGCCACCAACAAGAGCACAGCCAGCTTGACGGCAGCCATCAGCAACACCCTGGACGAAGTCAGCAGCGGTAGAGAGATCCAGCTTGCTGCAACCATAGTAGTCGAGGAACATGACAGGAGTGGCACCCTGAACGACGAGATCGTTGACGTTCATGGCAACTAGATCAATGCCAACGGTATCGTGCTTCTTCATGGCCTGGGCGATCATGAGCTTGGTACCAACACCATCGATGGCACCAACGATAATGGGAGCTTGGGGGTAACCTGCTTGAGACAGGTCAACCTCACCACCGAAGCCGCCAATCTCGGCATCAGCACCGGGTCGCTTGGTGCTAGCAACAGCCTTTTTGATTTTCTCCACAAAGTCGTTACCGGCTTGAATATCAACGCCAGCCTGGGCATAAGTCATGGAAGCCTGAGTAGATGAACGGAATGCACGATGAGCAATGTCCTTTCGGTAGAAAGCACTCTCAAAATCAATGACCTTCTTGTCAAGAGCGGCGTAGGCAGTATCGACAGCAGCCCGTAGAGAGTCTCCAACAGCGTTGATGGCGATGACACGGCCACCAGAGGTCTTGAGGCCAGTGCCATCGAGTGTGGTACCAGCATGGAAGATGTTGCAACCCGCAGGAGGAGTTTGAACAACCATGGCCTTACCCTTAGGGTAAGGGCCGGGGTAGCCACCAGAAGCGAGGACAACAGTGGCACTGAACTTGTTCTCGATGGTCAGCTTGCAGTTGTCGAGATAGCCGTTGGCACAAGCAAGCATGATCTCGGCCAGGTCGGTATCGGCAGAGAGAAGAGGAAGGACAGTTTGTGTCTCAGGGTCTCCGAATCGGACGTTGTATTCGAGAACCTTGGGGCCCTTGCTAGTGATCATGAGACCAGTAAAGAGAACACCACGGAAAGGCTGCTGCTCCCGTCGCATACCGGAAATGGTGGGTTCGAGAATCTCACGGTCGATAAGCTCGGTAAGCTCCTTAGTAGCAATATTTGTAGGGGCATAGCAGCCCATACCACCAGTGTTAGGGCCCTGGTCTCCATCGAAGATGCGCTTGTGGTCCTGGGCGAGAGGTAGAGATCGAATAGCATAGCCATCACAGAAAGTAAGAACACTGAGCTCATCACCAATGAGAAGCTCCTCAATAACAACCTCGTCACCTGCGTCGCCAAACTCCTTGTCAACCATAATCTGCTTCAGGGCAGCCTTGGCTTCCTCCTTAGTCTGAGGAATGATAACACCCTTTCCAGCAGCGAGACCTGTAGCCTTGATAACGACGTCATGGTCAACGCTGTCAACATAGGAAATGGCCTTGTCATAGTCTGAGAAGTTCTCATAAGCAGCAGTAGGAACATTGTACTTCTTCATGAAGTCCTTAGAGTAGGTCTTGCTACCCTCAAGTCGCGCAGCCTCCTTGGAGGGTCCGAAGCAGGGAATACCCACCTTTCGGAACCATCCCTCAACACCGTCGACAAGAGGGGCCTCGGGGCCAGGAACGACCAGGTTAACACCGTTATCTTGAGAGAACTTAACAAGACCTGCGAAATCCTCGGCCTTGACTGAAGAGACGTTGGAGGTCTTGGGGCATCCAGCGGTACCTCCGTTACCGGGGACAGCAAAGATCTGCTCAACTCGAGAAGACTGGCTGAGCTTCCAGGCCAGAGCATGCTCGCGACCACCGTTGCCGATGAGCAGAATTCGAAGGTCCGCCATGTCCATTCGGAAAAATATATGCGAATAAAACAATTAGCTCGAATGCGATTCCGAAATTCGGCGGGGGGTCGGTCCACTGAGTTTCTCGACCAAAGGTCTATATGGGTGCTGAAGTGGTTAAATGTCAGCGCTTTCCAAAGAATCTTGAAGCTCATTTATTACTTACTTTAATTGGTTCACCTTTGAGAGAAACCAGCTCTGTAAAGAAACAAGAAGTTGGTGGTTGACTAAAACTAACTCTGCATCTACGCCAAACTTTTTTTCAGCTTTTCAAACTGCCCCGCGCTCCTCCATTAAGCCCCGCACTAGACGACCCTCCCTCCAGCCTTTTGGCTTATCTTATCGAGAATGCTGACTCAGCCAGCTTGGAGCAATTCGGTGAGCTTAACAGTGCTTTGAGCTCGACACAAACGACACCCTCCCTTGACCATTACCTACACACGACCCTTGGCCTTTTATTCTCTTGGTCGCATATACCTCCGACAAAACCTTCATTTCGCACTGACGACCTGTAAAAGGATATAACCGATCCGCCTATTATGTCTTTCGAGCCCGTCATGCCTCCCTTTAACTCGAGCGATCCGTCCGCCAACTTCCTCAGCTCCTCCTGTCTCGACTTTCTCCTCATCGAGCTCGTCCCTATGGCCTATCGCGTTACTCATGAGCGAGATTCCGCCACATTAGACTCAAATAGCGCACCTACAGATACAGCCTCAACCAGCCACGCCGTCGGCTCCAGCGCAGCTGGAATAATGGCCGGCACAGCGACAAGGAAGGATGAGGAGGAGGATATGGATGCGGTCCATTACCGCCTCGAGATGCTGGGCTATAGAGTTGGGCAAGGTCTCGTAGAAAGGTGCGTATTGATCCTTGAGGCTCTGCACCGTGGTGACTTACACTACGACAGGTTCTCGAGGGACCGACCACGATTCAATGATACACTCGACGTCATCAAGTTCCTCTGTAAAGACCTTTGGACCCTAGTATTTGGCAAGAATATTGACAATCTGAAGACAAACCATAGGGTAGGTTTTCTGTTTCTACATTGCAGAACATCATGCTAATGATCGTGCCAGGGAGTATATGTACTGACCGACAATGTATTCCGACCTTTTTCTCGCATGAGTACAGAAGCGGGCGGTCAGGCAATTGTTCGCGCACAACCGGTAAGATATATTGATGCTCCAGCCTTCTTGTCTACATATATTCGCATATTGACCATCCACACGCTGCAGTTCTTATGGTTTCCCTGCGGTATTGTACGGGGTGCATTGGCTGCCCTTGGAATCAACACCAGTGTCCAAGCCGAGATTAACGAGTTGCCGGGAGCCGTGTTTCAGATTAAAACCATACCAAACAAACCCTAGGGGCATTTGTCTGCCTAGCTATAATACCATGATACCCTTCCACCAAGCCCAGGCACAGCACGCTAGCTCCCGACCACCGACTTCCATGAATGCGCAAGAGCTAAATATCACCATAATTTAGACCAGCCCTTGACCAAAACTCCAATCATACCTGCGGGAGTCCCTCAGATTCAATATTGGGACAATAAAGACATCGACCGTAAATAATCGCCCGGAACATTTCACAGCCTGCGCAAGTCATATCATCAGCAATCGTGCTCATGGCTCATATTACTATGTCTAACGCCATAGCTATGGGCCTCCTCTAGAGTGTCCTTGCCTGCTCTGGAAGCCCCTTACTGGGTATTGGGGAAGATATCAAATGGGGGGTATTCACTTTTGGGGAGGGTTGTGGACAAAGCTAACACCCTTGCTGATGTTGCCCTTCAGACCCTCGTTGGCCTTGGCCAGAAGAGCCTTCTCCTTCTCGGTAATGCCCTCCAAGGGGTTGTTGGCCTTCTCGGCGCCGTTGGGCTATGTAACATTAGCAAATTTCCACATTCAAAAATCTACAACTTACGCCAAGCTCAATAGGGACAGAGAAGAAGTCGTTGCCAGTCTCCTTGGCAATGGCCTCACCTCCAGGGACACCAGGAAGATAGACGTAGCTGGGCTCGACGAGGCCCTTCTCGCCCTTGACGGCACGGAGAACCTTCTCAGCGAATCTGCAACCATGTTAGTTATTGAATGTGACAATTCGAGCTGAAGAGGCAACCTACCGGAAACCGGCATAGGCCATGGATAGAGTGGCAGAGCCAGCACCATCCTTAGCCTTGACGACCTCGTCACCGCCAAACTGAACGCGGTTCACAAGAGCATCATACTTGTCGTCAGGGATCTGGACGGAAGGCGAAGCCTTGCTGAAGAGAGGGACAATGGTCTCGCCAGAGTGTCCACCAATGACGGGGATGGTCAGTTCTTGAGGGTTGGCTCTGCCAGTGATCTCGGCAACGAAGGTCTCGGCACGGACGATGTCGAGTGTGGTGACGCCAAAGAGGCGCTGGGGGTTGAAGACGTTCTTGGCCTTGAGAACCTCGGCAGCAATAGGGACAGTGGAGTTGACGGGGTTGGAGATAACGAGGATGAAGGCCTTGGGAGCGACCTCAGCAGCAACCTCAATGAGACCCTTCACAATGCCAGCATTGATGTTGAAAAGATCGTCACGAGTCATACCAGGCTTGCCTGTGTGGGGGAGTGGTCAGTTGAGTTAAAATTGGGTGAGGGGGCTCCGGGGTCGGTCGGACACACGGGGATCAACGCCGGATGCCCGGGGTCAGAGCTTCTTCACATACGGGGAATGCCAGCGGGGATGACAATAATGTCAGCGTCCTTGAAAGCGGCCTTAGCGCCATCGTTGGCAGGAAGGTAGCCAGTGGTCTTCTGCAGAGGGTGTGAGTAAATAGTGCGTTTCGGTGGAAAGGAATCATGCATATTCGACTGGGGAAGATCCGGGGTCGACTCACGGCGCGGGAAGAGATGTGGGAGAGATCGGTGGCAACGCCGGGGGTGTTGACAACATCGTAAAGAGCGAGTTCGTCAATGTGAGGAGAGGTCTTGAGGAGCAGAGAAAGAGGCTGGATATTGGTCGACGTTAGCTTGTACAATTCCAATACTTGATAGAGCAGCTCAACATACCTGACCAATGCCACCAGAAGCGCCAGCAACAACTAGAAAGCAGGTCAATCTTTCGGCCTCAAGCGCTGAAGGACACATCAAGACGTAGAGAGCGTGCAGAGATCATAAACATAGTAGACATCAAAGTAAGGCGGGGTGGGTGAGACGAAGCCCGTACGTACCAGCCTTGACCATCTTGACTGAGTGTGTAATAGAGGTTGAGGGAAGGATAGATTGCTCTGATGAGACTTGAAGAAGAGTGAAATAAGAGTGAAGAGGAAGAGATTGAGTGTAAGAGAGAAGATGATGGGAGAACGAAGAGGAGAGGTGGGATGAGAGTTAAAATAAGTACTGTAGGAAGAAATGGTCGAGAGCTCGAGGTTGGTTAATGCGACACAACGGAGGAGAACAAGCGATAACTGGCACAGTGAAAGTTGGGTAGGTACTGCGGCAACCACCACGGCGATACCTGCCGTAAGGTACTTTACTAAGTTAGTTCCAGATTCATACGGGTACCCTCAAGCTGTTGAGACACTGCCCATGCATTCTAATGCTGAGGCCAAGCTCCGGACCTACTATTCTATTACCTTAGAGCCCGAGTAATTCTCAAGTGCTTGCTTGATCCGAGTTGACAGGAAGCCTCCCGGCGATTAACGGAGTTGGTCTGGGCTGAATTTACATGTCCGAGATCATCACAACTTTCTATTTCTCCCTACGTTCTCGCAAGCATGTGCGGGGAAAGCAACAGAAAAGAGCTGTGCGACTTTATGAGAGCTCTAGTGGGGGGTTCCATGCTCAAGGAAACCCCTCGTTGCAGGGTTCAGTGGCTATCATCAACAAGTGAAGGAGGGGCATATCCACAATCCGAAACCCACTGCCCATTACCAGGCCTATTGAACGGACGAACCAAGGGGAGCGGCATCATCATCTCGCCTCTCTTTTGCCAGCATCAATTGCATATTACCAGCTATCACGATTTTGCATTTGAATGATTACGTGACGCTCTCGATATCATCCACCGCATTAGAATCTCTTTGATCATGGGGAGGGCTTTTAATAATACTCATGATATTATCTTATGAATCTCCACCATCATGGACTTTCTTCTTTCCATTCATCCATTGATGACTCCCTCTCACCCGCCCACTTTGATTGTCAGAGGCCTGGCGCGATACTTGGCGCAAAAGCCTTGCGCGACGACTGGTGCGCAAGCGCCCTTTGCTCCAGGGCGGATAATTTTTGTTTTGACTATAACTCCTAATGGAGAACGACATACGAGAACAACAGAGCAACGAACAAAGCTATGGCCACTCTGTGCATTCAATTCCCCATTGTCCGTTAGATTCGACTGGACCTTTTAACCACCAGTGACAAAAAGGTCAATTGTGTCAAGGCAGCCCATGTCAAGCACCGTGGACCTGAGCCTGGTTTGCTACTGGAACATCCAGCGGCCCGTGGGGAAGGGCAGAGGGGCTATCCAGGGACCAAACCTCCCTGCACCTCCAACTCAACAGCTCTAGACAACTCACCTCACTGGGCCTGACCGTCGCAACCCCGAGTTGGGAGCGATCTTTACACCGACCCAACTCCGGCGAGCACACCAGATCTAAACTCAATTATCCAACCAAGCAGCCAAGATCCACGACAGTGCTAAAACAAGTCACTCATGTGAAAGCGTTGGTAATCCTATCGTGTAAATTCCGTGCTGGGTATTACTTGAATTATTTCTTTCACCCATTTTATCTTTATTGTCATTTTCCTGCAAGAATGTCTACGAGCACTAAAGCATCCAAGCCACCAAGATGAGGGGGCGGCTGATCCCTCCCCGCTGCCAAATATGGAAATCTTCCAATATATCTCTGCAACCTTGGTGGTCGAAGGTTATTAGCTCACCTTGGGCCCAACCCAAGCCGTGTAAACCACGCAATCCTTGGTTGATATATCAAACAATTCTGGGTTCTCCGATACCTCCGTGGATAACAGCTTCCAGCGTCCGGATCTTGATTTGCCTCATATCGGATGGCACCCGGATACTTGTCGTTCAGAACGCTGACTTCGCTGGATGGTTTGCATCTGTTGTACCAACCACATTGCAAGCTTCACCTCGGTCAGCGCCTGGAAATTGATCTGCGTCTAAGTCAAGAAAACGATTTCCGGTTTGCTACATGAACACCAAAATATTCCGATATATGATCCTATCGGTTTACAATGTTGCTCCGGACATATCCGGGACAGTGACGTCTTGATTCGCATTCATGAGCATCCTCGGTGACCTGAAGTTCGGCATGACCCTCGGTATCCCGTGGTACCGAAGTCATGACCCGATATCTACCGCTTCGCACTTGTACATCCAGACATAGCGAAGAGCCTTCGCCAAAAGACAATTAGACATGTCAGTCAGGACAGGCTTCGTCCGGCTGGTCAGATCGGCTGTGCAGGCTGAGGCTCTTAATTTCTCACACCACTCAAAACATATCGTCTTGGATGATCCTCAGTGACGGTTGGCATTGACGTTCTCATACGAGCATACATACACACGATTTTCTTGGGACACACAAATTTTGGGTTGCCGATGATATTTTCGACGAAGTATTCATTCATTTTGAGCTCAATAACTCCAGCCGTGAATGACCCAGAGACCTCGGTTCATGTGCTTTGCCCACACTGATCCTTTTTTCATCAGATGTGAGCTATGCAGCTTGCCTCCCTAGCTCCATACCCCAGCTTTATTCACAATCCCTTTCTATCTTTGCATCGGACAGCTTAGTTCTCCTCAGCGGCGGCAGCGGCCTTCTTGGCCTTGTTGCCACGGAGCTTCTGCTCAGGCTCGGGCTTGACGGGCTTGTTGGACTTCTTGATGGCGGAAGCACGCTCAACAGCAGCGGAGCGGAGGTCAGCACGGTAGCCGTTCTTGGCAGTCTGGTTGGCAACAGCCTGGTAGGTCCTGTTTAGGTGGGATCACCGTCAGTCCAGTTCCGCGGGCGCTTGTGTCGAAAGACAGTGACAGCATGGGTAATCAAGTACTCACTTGCGGTTGCTCTTGGCTCCGCTGTAGGAGGTCTTGGTGAGGTTCTGTGCGGGCTTGTTGGGCTGAGCCTTCTTGGAGGTGACAACAACAGCACCCTTCTCGCCGGAGGAGATACCGATGGCCTAATGATTCCAGTTGTTTAGCTTCGTACATCCATCGGGTTGAGACGTTTTCATCGTTACGCCCGTGGTCGTACCTTGTCGTTGACGAAACCAGCGTGCTGTAAATCGAGTTAGCCCACATGATCTGTCATGACTCCTCAAGAATCCAAGAGGCATCGAAACTTCAGAACAGAATCGTACCTTGCGAGAGCTCTTGTTGGTCAGGTTAAGGGGGTCTCGGGAGAACTGAACACCGCCGTTCTTCTTGCTCTTGGCAGAGAAGCAGTTGTTGTCACCTGCGTAATCGCAAAAACGTTTCAGCAATTGATTCCAATATCAGGCGCTTATCGTAGGCCATCATTTTTCATTTCAGGTCAAAAATTTGTCGGAGGGAGACTCACGGACGATCTCCCAGATCAGGTCCTGGGAAATGTTGGAGAGCTCCTGGGCGGTAGACATTGTGAATGAGGTTTTGGCGTGGAATTTGACCTGGGAGAGTGAAGCTTGAGGTTGTCGTCGTCGAGATATCCAGTTCCAAAGACTGTTCACCAAAGCTGTCTTGGAAATTGTGTGCGCAGAGAAATTGTGGGGCTCGCCTAGTATTCCAAACAGGGCTAGACATGCTTACCAAAGGGGCCGAACATCGAAAGATTGGGTCAATGGGCGGATTGCAGCAGACTTGAAGCGAATTGTCAATACAACCCCTGATGTCATAAATTCAAGACAAAAATAAGGCGATCTTCTGTTAAAATGCTCTTTACAATAGTTGACATCTTCATTGCAGTCTATATCTCTCAATAGAAAGCTTCCCATCTTCTAGTTGCGTGTCCTTGTGCCTGTTGCGGCTGTGCCAAGCCAGAAACGCGTGGCTTAATTGATTGGGAGAGGGAGCCCGAGGCTTCGCAAACAGAGTCACGTCAGCATCCAGTTCCATTCCTAAAACAAAAGGACGAAGGACTTACGCCTGGACTTGTTCAAATCCGGACTGCAAGGGCGAGAAACAAAACCACAATCAAACCCTACTCTTGCAACTCTTTATAGACCCGTCCTTTAACAGGAGAGACGGGCCTATCATGCAACTTTGAAATCCTGCCTTCGAATCCTTTTACACGCCTACGACTTGGCCATTCCTCTCTTTTGTACCCAATCGTTTCAGTCTCTTTTGCATCGTTGCGCTACACACAAATCATCAATCTACGCTTATCACTCTGTATTTCTTTTAATACGCACTCGCCTACCATGTCGTATCTTCTCTACTCCATCTCCTTCTTCACCATCGTCCTGGCTACGGCCCTCTTCTTCACCCGCGCCCACTGGATCCCCCACGTCCGACACCTACGACCCCGACTTCCCGGTGCAGACTATATTTATTCACGACTCCCGAACAGTTTCGCTGGTGACATCGAGGCTGGTCTCTCCAGCAGCACATTTGATCTATCTGGAAACGTTGAATCAGGCGACTCGCGCGCAGGTCTCGATGATGCAGCCAAGGTTGAGGTTCTGGCTATCATGAAGAAGAGGAGGATGAACTTTGACCAGGCAAGAAAGGTCTATATGGAGAATCGATTCAAGGCCAACGGTATCGGCGCTGATGGATTACCGAGAGATCCGAAGTTTGTGAGCTTCTCGTAAAAAGTTGCATGGATGCACGAAGTGCCGACGATAAACGTAGCGCATTACGACGATATCCGATTCCGAACTCAGCTCTGATCACCATTACTGCTCTATGGCGTTTGATGCGTCCGACATCATTCCAAACTACACTATGTCAAAGCTATAGATTGCTTGATTTGTGAAAGACTTCCACACTGGCACACCGGATGCAATTCCTTTATTTCTTGGGTCTTTTGGTTCTCTTTCCTTTGTCGTGTCTGGTTTCCCTTCTCTTTTTGTATGCTCTAGCAGGGTTTATCGGATTGGCTCAATACAGGATATTCCATTTTATTAGCAGTCTGCAGGCACCTTTGATCTGTATGGCAAGGAGTTTAGGTGGGATGCGAACTGGTTATTATTTACTGGGCTAGACTCAGTCTTCCAGCTATTGAACTTTTTAGTTTTCAGTACTACACATGCAATCGATGAATTGATCATATCATCGTGATCCCCGCCAAACGCCATGAGAGAGTGTAGACCATTACGACGGTTAGAATCTATATACAAGAATGTCCGACTTCGGGCCGGTGACTTGACCATGTTTTCATGCGAAATGATCATTTTCTGACAATTATTACCAACTTCATACGATAAGTGCCTGGTCTGTTGATGAGAACATCTCGGGTTTGGTCAAGATCCCTGAAGTTGGCCAAATCCACTGAGCCAATGTCATGGCACCAGACCCAAGGCTAAGCAAAAGCGCATTTATTGTGTCTTCTTCGTGCTGCCCGTACCATAGGTACGATTGTCGCTACCTTCAATCTCTTCAATGAGCTCATCCACTTTCTCAATTTCTTTCTTCCATCGGCCTTCTGACATTTTAACATTGCGTTCAAACATCCACTGCTCAGGCATGAGGTATGTACCACCCATGCGGTCAAAGCCAGTGAAGAATTGGCCGTAGTTGACCTCGAAGCGAGAATGGTGAAGTGAATGGCATGCGGCACCGTTGACAACGGGGTTGTTGGTGAGGTACTCGCCATCATGAATCATGACAGACCAGAGGTTGACAAATACAAACAGCGCAACGTAAGCCATCTTCTGAAGAGGGAAGATGAAGGGGAAAATATGATATGGTAGCGACTGAGTGAAACCATCGAGAGGGTGGAAAGCGTGACTGGCAAAGGGTGTAGGCATGATCCACTTGTGGTGAAGCTTGTGCAGGTACTTATAGACCAGACGGTGGTGAAGCCAGCGATGTGCCCAGTAGATGCAGAAGTCGGTAAAGAGAAGGAAAAGAGGGAACTGGAAGAAGTTGTACCAGAGGCCGGGGCCATCTTCGGTGGTATCGTAGAGCTTGCCATAGCCACGGACTTCGAGGAGGAAGAAGGGTGCTGTGATGATGGCCATCACGGGCATAGCCTTGTTGGCTGCGATGATCTCAAGGCGGACTTGGTTCTTGATGAAGCGTGGGTGGTTAAAGGTTCGCTTGTCGAAGATGAATATGTATGAAAATGTCGCTACGATGAAGTAGACAAGAAGACCGAAGATCCTTAAGCCTGTTAGTAGACTGAGGAAAGATGAGAACAAGTTCCACAAACCAAGTGATAAGATATAGAGTAAGAGCTTGTCGAAGAGGATTGTCGCGGTCCCAGGCACTCATGTATGCTTCCTCTGGGGGCTCAAGTGTGAGGAACTGGGTGGCCGGCTTGTAAGTCCATGCTGAGAAGGCCTTGGCTGATGTATCAGTCGAATTAGAGGGTGTTGGGAAGTCGTAAGGAGCCGCAAGCTTCGGGTGGAAGTATGCGTAGGCATAATCGGCGATAAAGTTATCGACAACCTCGAGGACAACATCCATGTTGGGCAATTAAGTTTGTTATGGATTGGCTGAGACCACAAATAATTAACGAGGGTGGACTTGTAAATGAAAGCTGGTGTAAGTGACCAATAGATATATCACAAACCCAGGGAAGAGACCAGCACACAAAGCATTGAATAACTGCAACCCCAGTAGAACGTAACAATCGAGAACTAGAACTCCTTTCACAGAAGGGGCCTCGCCTTCTTTATCAATGAATGAGTTAATCAAGGGAAAGAAATCACATTGTCTGATACTACCAGGGCCCATCGGCGGCTTGCGAGGCGGGGCGGATGTTTCTGTCAAGGATCTGAGTTCGAGTGGAGTTCTTGGAAGGGTCCTTGGAACCCAATTGAGCCAATTGGGGAGCTTGGATGAGGAAGCTTCTTGATTGATCTTATGATGGAAGACGTACGAGAAGAGGAGCTCCCAATCGAAGAGGAAGCAGGGTCTCTGCCCATTGGATTGAATTGATGTTCCGTATGCATATGAAAGGATTTTAAAACATGGGATCTTCTTCAACATGCAAATACGAATACAGAGACCTCTGTAATGCTCATTGGCGAATTCCTCACTGGTCTATGGGCAAGATGAGATTCGCCAAGTATCGGAGCCGGTAACGGTCGTCTTTGGATGGGAATCGCATGATGGGCTCCGAACTAGCCCGGGCGAGTGAATGCTGTGCTCAACTAGATTTCAGTACTCTCGATCAGAGAGAGGGAGAAAACAAGGGTCAATATTGTTTCTAGTTTCGATAGAAGTGGTGTGTTCCGGCTTCTCAGAGCCCGAGTGTTTGTCAACCAATTGACTTTCACAATTGGAATTGAAGTTCCACTTTGCATCAAGGACCATTTATTTTCCGCATAGTGAAGACAAGATATCGAACGATTCAAGTCCTGGGTATTCAGCCTTAAAAAGGGAACTTGTCAAGGTGCATCTTCACCGCAACACTACGCCGTAAGATTTCTGCTGGCATTTATTGGGGTTTCTAGAAGTGAATTGGTGTTTCTTCGTACCTACTATTCGTGCCAATGGCCATAGTCACAACGTTGTTACATATCAAACATATGGGTTGAACTTGAGACTCATATTTTGTTGAGAATAAAAGCAACAATGTATGAATTCAAGCAGAAAGTAATACACATGCGGTACCTTGGCTCTTCGACATCTAGAGTACATGCTGTTATCTGAAGTCGATAATTATGGCTTGATAACGCATCTAGGTACAGCAGCGTAGGAGATACGGAAACGAATACGTCGGGGAACCCCTGGAAACGTCACGCAGGTACCAACATGGACTGACGTCTTCTGGTTAGAGGACCCCTAACACACGGGATTGTGCTTACAGTCTTCGGGTATAAGAGGGAATGGATCCCTGAATTGATCTTGGCTGGGTCGCAGATTCGTCTACTTTCATCTTGGGTCGCTCTTTCTATCATTCCGTCACACTCCTATTTCACTCTTTTCAGATACATTATATATAACCAATCAGGAAGCCGTGGCCTGGCTGATGCAGGTTTGGCCCAGTCTCTTCTTCATATATCTTCAGCAGAACTGATCGCTTCCATTATTGCACTGAATGCCTCAATCAGCTCTAACTCGCCCAGTTAATAATACAGACTACGGACTGCAGAACCAGCGGCACTTGACTGGTGGCTCGCTGCTGATGCGAACCGCTCATTTAAGCTCTTGCCACCTGCTAATCCTAGCGGTTTACGTCTCGTGATTGGATACGACTGTAGAGCATTGGGTTTTGGGTTTCATCACCAGGTCAGTCCGTCACCGAAAGTATCCTTAGGTGGGTGAAGCGAAGGGATAGAATTACTAACCCCAAAAATATGACTACCCACCTGGATAAACCATTATCTGGTTGTATGGTTATGTCAAGCTTCTATGATACCTTTCGGTGAGACGACGCTTTTTGCAAACTGGTTACTTGACACATAGGTACTATGTAGTTGATCCTTATCAGCTACGTGGTCCTGACTTGTATCTTGGTATCTAGAGTCTTCTCATAGTTTCCTCGGCTCTTGTGAGAGTCGTGGGTCACGGCCACAGTCACGTAGAAAGCCGGCTGGTGATGTCCAAAACTCCCGAAGCTTATGTCCTTCCTCTGCTCTGATCAACAAGATTAACCCTCGATTGACGTTGGCGATGACTCTAGTATCTGCTAGTATCCACTCACAACCCGCCGTTTCTGATAATGACTATTGACGGTTTGTATTGGCGAGGGAATGAGGCATGTGGCACCAGTCACTTTCCATCAAATGTCACACAGGCGTGGCACAAAACTGGTCAAACCCGACGAGACTTGTCATTTTCACAGTGGTGGCGCGGCTCTGTTGTCATGGATGCAAGCAAGGTCTGCACTCTGCAGAAGTTAGACACAGGACGACACAGAACAGTCCACACATTCAAACCCAATTGGCTCGGAGGAGCATGTATGAGTCTGAGCTACCGGTACAGCATGTAGGTGATGGGAAAGGGTTGTTGCGAGAGCTAAACTTATTGTAGTAGTTTGTGTGTAACGTAGTGAACACAGCTTACTATACCGACCTGAAGGCCTTACATCTTCTGGTGAAGGAGGAGCATATGCGCTGCTCAGAATGAAGATGCTAATTAAGTAAGTTTCAGTTAATATATAAAACAACACCAAGCTGCACCTTTTATAAGCCAATTCGAGGTGGGCCGTAAGGTATAGTGGCCTGTGGAGGAAGTAGTCATAGTAAGGGTTCTTCTCGGGCAGAGTTCCGAAGCTGATGTAAGTCAAAAAATTAAAACAAAACCCCTCTTCGCCCGCCCGTTCTCATCCCCAATCATAATCGAGTTTCCCATGAGACTGGAGGATCCAATGAAGACTCCAGGATCTGCTCTGCTGTAGCGTGGCATCTCAAAGTGCCAAGCTTGGGTTTGTGACAGGGAAGGGCGGAGGGCGTGCGCTAACTACCCGTTTTAGGCCGTCTTCAAAAGGTGTCACAGCGTCAGGCGAATGAAGGATGTCCTGGGAGAGGCGTTGAGGCGCTGAGGTGTAATTCTATCAAACCTGCACCGCACCGCAGCACGCAGCCACAGGGCAGCCCCGCTCGGTGGGGCCAGAAGATTGCCCCGGATAGTATCCACTGTGTTGAGGGAGTGGAGACACAGAGGCTGATATCCATGCTTCAGCACTAGAGCACCACTCGCTTCCGCTTCCTCCTCGGCCGGACCTCTCTTTTTTTCTCCCTCTCCCTCTTCCATCAAAACATCACCGCGACTAATCAAATCTTAACCCAATCGTCAACTAGTGGACTTCCCGCCGGCGCATCCTATATTTTACTCTTCGCCGGCTTTTGCCCATCAAGGGGCCTCTTCACGCATTCTTTCCAACATCATCAAATTGAGTTCGCGTTCGCGTCTGTTTGCTGTCATTCTCAGCATCAGCTTGCCTTGGCACCCAGCCTCGCGCTGCCATCGACTTGACTGACGCGCCCCAACTATTCGACCACGCCGAACAACCGAAGAATTCAACGCGATAAATTCCTTGTCTTCGACTTCGCTGCATATTTACTTCAGTCTCAACGAGGCTCATTTTGAACTCCCCGTCGCTGAGACCCGCCTTGCGCAATGTCGATGTATCCGCATCGTGCCATGGGGGGTGGCCCCCAAGGCAATAATACTCGTCTGAACGAGTTGCTCGAGCAGATCAGGGTCGAATTCGATACTCAAATGCGCGCGACGGAAAACTACGAGCATCAGAGTATGTCCATTACTTACACGTCGATAGTTCTTACTATCGCGTTATTTCCTTGCCCCCAGCTAACACATGTGTATCTTTAGTTGCCGCTCAAGTTAGCGAAATGCAACTGGTCCGTGAAAAGGTGTACCAGATGGAGCAGACACATCTCAGCCTGAAGCAGAAGTAAGTCGATACTCGTCTGCTGGTTATTTCGAATGTTATTTAACCTCTTAAATCATAGATACGAGGATGAGATCAGCGCCCTGCGACACCAACTCGAGGCTGCTAGAAAGGGAGGTATTCAGCCTGGTATGCCAGGACCGGCTCAGCATGCTGCTCCGTCCCAGCAACCTCCATCTATCGCCCCTGGCAATGGTCTTTTTAGTGGCATCATGGCCGGCGCTAGTCAGGGAGGTCTTGTCCCCCCTCAACCAGGCCAACAGCAGAACCAGCAGGGACAACCTCAGGGCGCGCAACAGCAACAATCTCAGCAAGGCCATGCCCCTCCCCAAGAACAGCCATTGGGACCTCAACACCAGATGAGCCAAGGCCCCCCTGGTGGCCTTCCTGTGCCTCCTCCTCATCCCAATGCGCAGCAAGCTCCTTACAACCAGAACTACCCTCCAGGCCCTGTTTCTAACGGAATGGGCCCTCAGCCACAGAGCACTGCGTCTCCCGGCCCAGGCAGGAGGGGTATCGGTCGCCCCCCAGGTGCTGTTGGACCGGCGACTCCTCAGGTCAACACTCCTGTACCATATCCTGGAAATGCGGCCTCTCCTCAAGTCAGCCACCCGACTCCCGACCATGGGCGGATGGGAGGCCCACATGCTCCCGCCGTCGGCAATGCCCTCGGCGATCTCGAAGTCGATGCTGTGGCCCCCCACAATAAGAAGACGGGGCAGGATTGGTATGCGATTTTCAACCCCCAGGTGCAGCGCGTCCTTGACGTCGACCTCGTCCATTCTCTGAACCACGAAAGCGTCGTATGCTGTGTGAGATTCAGCCACGATGGAAAATATGTGGCAACTGGTTGCAACCGATCTGCCCAAATTTTTGATGTTCAGACCGGCGAAAAGGTCTGTGTGCTTGAGGACCATAATGCCTCTGATATGAGTGCCGATCTCTATATTCGCAGCGTTTGTTTTAGTCCTGATGGCCGCTACCTTGCCACTGGTGCCGAAGATAAGTTGATCCGAGTAAGTTTTTCGCTAAATGTTGGAATGTTGAATGTGCTAATATTTGCCAGGTCTGGGATATCCAAACTAGAACGATTCGAAACCATTTCTCCGGCCACGAGCAAGATATCTATTCCCTCGACTTTGCCCGTGATGGACGAACGATTGCCTCTGGCAGTGGCGATCGAACCGTACGCCTTTGGGATATCGAGCAAGGCACTAATACTCTCACCCTCACTATTGAGGATGGTGTGACGACTGTTGCCATTTCTCCTGATACCCAGTTTGTTGCTGCAGGCTCTCTTGACAAGAGTGTGCGTGTTTGGGACATTCACTCCGGCTTCCTTGTTGAGCGCTTGGAAGGGCCTGATGGCCACAAGGACAGCGTTTACTCTGTCGCTTTCTCGCCGAGTGGCAAAGATCTTGTTTCCGGTAGTCTTGACAGGACAATCAAAATGTGGGAACTCAGCGCGCCTCGCCAAGGAAATCAGCCCGGCCCCAAGGGCGGCAAGTGTGTCAAAACATTCGAAGGCCACCGAGACTTTGTATTGTCGGTTGCGCTCACTCCTGAGGCTAACTGGGTCCTCTCCGGCTCCAAGGATCGTGGTGTGCAATTTTGGGACCCTCGAACTGGCACAACGCAGCTCATGTTGCAAGGACACAAGAACTCAGTTATCTCCGTTGCTCCAAGTCCTCAGGGCAGGTACTTCGCTACCGGTTCTGGCGACATGAAAGCTCGTATCTGGTCTTACCGTCCCTATTCCTGACTAAGTAAGGAACCGGCTCAATGGGTTGCTTTTTAAATGCTGCGCCTAGAGAACGACATGGTTATGAAAAAGCGAACTGATACATGACGGAGAAAACCGATGTGCTTGGGAGAAGGGGTAGCTGTATTGGATATTTAGGGGAAGCTTTCTATTTTTAAGTTGGCCAAACCAAGTGAGCGACAGAAGCTCCTGTTTCTTGGGAATCGGACACAGCAAGGACGCTCCATTCGCTCAACTTCAACGGCGCGAAGGAGGGTTCTGTAAAGAGGCGCACAGGGAATGGAGGATTTTGGAGAGCACATATCTTCTTGTACTGGGCAGGATGAACGTAGAACCAGTGATATCTGATACGGGGATTGCTAGCTCAATGCTTTTTGTTTCTTATCGCGTAGTGTGTTGTAATGAAAATCGCCCATCCTTAAATGTCCCTGAAGCGTTGCTAATGTGACTTATCATTCGTTCTATACTGGGTATCCAGAGACACATGGAATAAGAAATGCGTATAATAGGAACGCGATATCATTAAAGAGAGCCGAAAAGGCTAGAAAATGCGTCGCTGTCCTTCCTCTTCTTCTTTTTCGGCCGATCCTTGGTGTCGTCATTCGGTGAACTTTTGTGGAGATTTGTGTGTAGAGATTTTGATTTGCGTTCCTTTGGCTTGGGTTCTTTCAAGTTTGAGCCCGATTCTGGGATAGATCTTGCTTTCTTCTGAGTTGAAAGGAGCTCATCACGCGAAATGGCCACGCCCATATCCACATCTGGAGCAGGCGCCTCCGCTGTTGTTAATTCTAATGGTGTAGATCTATTTGGCTCCAGTGGCATTGACTTCGTAACGGCTGAGATTGATGATTCGCCATCGTGGTTGGTGGGAACGAGGTGGGAGAGCAGAGTATGGATTCGAGCAAGAACTGAGAGGAGGAGGAGTCCGAGAGGCGCATGCTGATTATCAGCTGCTAGTTGTGAGAAAGCGCTGCGAAAAAGACGAAATAGGGATTAGCCATGTCGAACACGTCGAGGCGCATGTCAGAAGAGACAAAACATTAGACTTACACAAATGCGCGAGGGACCACATGGCGCATCATCCATTTTGCACGCGCAAGAGCAGGGTGGCTATCCCGCTTCACGTTGCCTGACTTGGTCTTCCTTGGACGAATATTCAGGTCCTCGACGATATTGCGGACTGCACGGCGCAGTAGAGAAAAGGAAGACCACCAATGCGACGAAGAATGTTGGTTCTTGTGGCGATGGGCAAAGCCATTAAGGATTGGGAGGAGAGGTGCGAGGGATTCGCTGGTGGTAGTCAAGAGGGCGGCATCGGGAGGAGTTGTCATGTTGAAGGTTGATGGTGTGTAGAGGCTATTAGTTGGTTGTTATATAAGTCCGATATTCGGCCGAGAGGGTAAATGGTGTAGTTTTGAGGTTGAAGAGTTGCAATGAGAGATGGGTGATGTTAGCTAGGTAGGTACCTATGGAAACAACTTTTAAGCCGTGATAAGATAAGGAGGATCCAAGGTGCACTACGTAGGTAGTAGTCGATAACTTGCCTCCTATATGTTCAAAAGGATAATCTCGCGAAACCGATTGGTTTGTTGAGTTTAAAGTTATTACGCTCAAGACTTTCTACTAAAGACTGCTGAAGATAGAGACACAAATATCCAGTTGCACTCAAGCTTACGTACCTACTATATACCTAAGTAGGTAAGGTACTATAAGTTGTTAGCAGACTCTGATGAAGTACCTTTGTACCTTGGTAGATTTGCTCAGTACATGGCTGGATCAAGGTCAATGTTGATGGGTTAGGTGTGCATGCAACCCGGTTCTGTTGTTATTTGCCTGCTTACCAGCCTATATAACACCGGAACAAGATTTACTCTTTCGCAATCCCCTTTCAAATAGCATGGACAATTGCGCCCGCACACACCCTTTCTCGACGACTTGCAGCCAGTCTCTTAGTTACATACATATCAGTTATTACCTCACAGCTGGTCTCGTGAGCCCCTGTGCCATTTCTCCACCGTTCAGCATCCACCACCCCATGCCTAAAACGAAGCCATATCACATCAGGCCCGTTGAGCTGCGCAGAAGTTGAATTACAGGCGGGGTCAGTGCATGAAAGCGGGTACAACCGCCAAACCCTAGCACTTTGCGGCTATACCAGACGTATCATGATAGCTCATGAGTGAGACTCTTGACGTTGTTGTCCTATGAAAAGGCGAGGCATTCTGTTACTGTTGGCGCGACTCATTCCAGTTAATTATTGGTCACTTATTCATATACTATTGCCTGTGCGTTAGTTCTTTGTCCTATCATCCGGCAGTTGGTGCTGTCACCAAACACCACCCTCCATCAACCCCAAGAACAGGCTAATCAACCTAGTGGCGCTCGAGGGTCCTGGGGATTGAGACGACTGCATCTTTAGTCAAACATCTTATCATGCTTGGTTGAATTGGTTCTTGGTATCAGTGATCCCTGCTGGTTCCATTCAACGCTGCCAACCCAATTACAAGCTCAAATCCAAAGCCAATGCCCGAACTGAGAAAACGCTGGTCATCGTCTATCGTGTGCACAGGGCACAGGCGTTCTTGAGCTATCCTTGGCTGCGATAAGCGTCATGCCCTTCGTCTGCTGGCGTGCCCACTTCCACTTGCACTATGGGCCAAGTTAAGCCGCGTGCCATATGACCCTGAGCCGAATCTGCCCTCTTGTCCGCTTTCTATCTTTCAATTGTTTTCTTGCAACCTTTGCAATCATTCCTCGAAGGTTGGTGAAAACCCGTCAATTCGGCCGGGTCTGCAGATTCGTCTGTTGCTGCGTTGCTGACATCACTTGCAGCCATCCTTCCAACTTTCTAGCTTTTTCTCCAGCCTTCGCCACCACCGTGATTCTCAACTTGGCAGACCAGAACGGTTGTGAAGAACCGCAAGAGCAACTGGATCGAATCTGACGAGACGAAACATCACAAGGAGGATACACCAAAACAGACGTGAAGTTGGCGACGATACACAACTGCAATGTCCCCGGCGCGGAATCCTACGAGTTGGGATGACTATGAGGGAGGTGGTTCGCCCCGAGGAAGCATGACTGATAGCATGCTAGAGCGCGAACAAGCTCTTGTCGACAACGAGGAAGACACAAGCGAGCACGACAATGGTGAAGGTTTCGCGAGGCGGCGAAGACGGTATGTTACAAAAAAAAAAAAAAAATTAGACAACCCGTCAATTGCTCCTTATAACTAATTATTCTAGCTCTTCCATCACCTACCAGCTAGCAACAATTGCAGATATTGGTGGTGTAAATAGTTTCCGATCTTTCGCTAGAAGTTGGCAGCGCGCAGCAGGTTTTCCTGAGGTCATTCCTCGTCGACCAAGCTTCGTCCTTGCGCCGGAACAAGAGACAGAAGACCTCCAATATAGTCGCAGCCACGTTCAGGGATCATCTCAACCACAATCAGGACTTTTGCGCCAGCATCTTGAGGCATCGTCTTCGCAGGCAAACGGCGAGTCAAGCTCGGCCATTGAATCCTCGCCAAGGTCAATGAGGATCTCGTACCGTGATGGCGAGACGAAACCTCTGCTAGATGTCGAGGCTGGCACATCTCCCGTTGGATCGCCCCGGTCTAGCATCTTTGCTGTCCCGCCTCACCTTGCGGCTCCTGACATTGTCGGCAGCTATGGCTCATTCCGAGATTCTTCGCCTTTTGGAACTATGGACAGGAGTTCGCGTCATCGCATTTCATTCAGTGAAGGAAGCGGCTGGGGCGTAGCCGACGAAGAAGGAGAAGAAGGTGAGGATGCAGCGCATGGCGAACATGAACCCATCCTCGTCAAGGAGGTCAAACAGGGTAACAAGGTTGTACTCGCCGTCGAAGGCCAGAGTACTCTCCCTCAGTCTGTTTTCAACTCAATCAATGCTCTCATCGGTGTAGGCCTACTCAGTCTTCCATTGGCCCTTCAGATGACAGGATGGGTCCCCGGTCTCTTTCTTCTCACTCTCACAGCTGCTGTTACATCGTACACAGGCAAACTGCTGGCTAAATGTATGGACTTTGACCCCAGTCTCATCACATATTCCGACCTGGCGTACGTCTCCTTTGGTACTCGAGCTCGAGTCATCGTGTCTGCGCTTTTCAGTCTTGAGTTGGTTGCAGCCTGTGTCGCGCTGATAATTCTCTTTGCCGACTCACTCAGTCTGCTGCTTCCAGGTTTCGCCAGCGTCAACTTATGGAAGGTTGTCGCTTCTGTCATGGTCCTGGTTTTGAATGCATTGCCGTTGCGCTTATTGAGTTACACCAGCGTTGTTGGTATTTTCTCGACCTTTTGCAGTGAGTAAAGCATTCTCCATTCTCATTTATCATTTACTTATATGATGCAGTCGTTGTCATTGTCATAATCGATGGTTTTTACAAACCCAACTACCCTGGTTCGTTGCGAGAACCAGCGACAACCTATCTTTTCCCAGAGAACTGGCTTGCTCTGCCCCTCGCATATGGCCTTCTTGCGAGCCCATGGGGTGCTCACTCTGTATTCCCCTCGGTAGGATATCTGATACTCTATCTTTGACCTCAAAACTAAGGCATTCTAGATCTATCGCGACATGCGTCACCCATACAAATGGGGCAAGGCCGTCAACGTTACCTTTTCCTTCTCTGTAAGTATTCATATGATTGTCGACTTTGTTGATGGTTCCTCTGACCGATTTAGTACATCGTGGATACTTGTCTGGCCGTAATTGGTCTGCTCATGTTTGGTGATGGCATCAAAGATGCTATTACCTCTAATATACTCAAATCGAAGGGCTATCCCGAAGCGCTGAAGATCATCATGTCCATCTTCATTGCTATCATCCCTTTGACCAAGATCCCTCTCAACGCCCGTCCCATCATCACAACTTTGGATGTCATCTGTGGCGTTCACGAACATCATCATCACCATCACGACCAACCTCACAGCCAGCCTTCACGATCTTCTCTCTTTGTCACAAAGACAGTTCGAGTCTTGGTGCGCCTGTTCGTGGTCATCCTCTTGTTGTTCATCTCTATTGTCTTCCCGGCTTTCGACTCGGTGTGTGCGTTCCTCGGTGCAGCTCTCTGTACCCTCATCTCTATCATCCTGCCCATTTCTTTCTATCTGAAATTGTTCTGGCAAGATGTGTCAATACGGGAAAAGATTGTTTCTGCTATTCTGTTGATCGTGTTCGCTGTCCTCGGCATTCTGGGAACCATCTGGACATTCCTGCCCAAACATCTCATCGGCGCTGATTAGACCGCATGTTTCTATTCAACTATGAGGGCATCAGGGCCTCTGCTGGAGTTGTCAAGCATCGTGGATTAAATACTGCAAGGCTTCTATTATGGAAAGGAAATAGGTCGAGGAATAATATGTTATCAGTGAGCATTAGCTCTACTGTACTCATTCAACTACTTCTTGCATCGCTCTGTTATGCCACTTGAGCTCGATCTTTACCTTATTGTGAGATACGGGGTACTTCGCTGTTTCACTGTTGTTAACTTTACACACTTACATCACGCATGACGGCACCACAGTGTACATGTAGGTCTATGCTGGCTTGTGTCAGCACCTGCGCATCGGGGAACCGACCAAAATTCAGGTATGGTCAAGCCGTGCTTAAGATTTGAGTATCTCAAGATTTGGTCGATGGATCACGACTGTCACAAGATTTCCAAGGACATATCTCTCTCCTCATCATATGTCTCACAAGCCCGTGTACTTCTGTCGCTTTCTTATCTCGCTGCCGATCCCCCCCAACTGCCGCTCCCTCATTAACATGCCATACTTCAGCCCCCAACCCCCCTCCCAACTAGTTTCGTCACGCTATCTTGCCATCGCTTTGTTCCCTCTCATCCAGTCCGACTATCCGGAATATTGGAGAGGTGATAATGACGAACCCGTTGTTGATAAGTCCC
>JAADJG010000480.1:0-14113 GCA_012932025.1 Fusarium austroafricanum | reverse complement strand
TGTACCAATTACCCCCCATATCCAGCGCTGCCCACAGATCAAATGCAATCAAACAAATTGCCAAACAAATCAATCAAATATGCCAAAATCTTATTTCAAATCAAACAAATCCAAACCTCTGGATTTGAAATGACATTTGATATATTTGATACATGATATATGATGAAAGCTTGAATCTGCCGGGCTGTCGGGCGCGTCCTTGCAGCTTACCCGGAACCTGCTGGGCTTCAGGGTCTGGTGAGCGAATCTGGCCAATCGGAGTTATTACTCAGATCTTTCATTAGTGTGCTACCCCCAGCAGCGCCTTCAAATTGGTTAAAGAGAAGGTAGCTTCTTAACTTTCACGTCTCTCGCCCCCCCTACAACATCAAACCGCGTCGGTGCCAGTCTGTTTACCTCTCCTTGACGCGTGCCGTTCCTTACTGATCGACGCCTAACCCGATGGAATCCAACGACATCATGCTTCCTTCCCCACCCTCCGCCTTTGCTCTTCTCCGCCCACCGAGAAATCTGGCAAGTCAATTCGAGCTGACGACGCGGGTAGCTTCACCAGACCACCCTACCGTTGCAGATCTTCCGCGAGCAGTATGGAGGAACAAACGATATGTTTTGGAAGAGTCCTTGTCCCGGAAGGGCTCGAAGGGCCGGAAGAGCTGGATCAAGCGCCATGGATTTTTTCTTGTTGAGATCGACACTAACGATAGTCCTTTGAGTCCTTACTGGGCCTGTCGTTTGTGTGACGCGAAGGGTCAGCCTGAGTTCTTCGCCGCTGCTGCTACAAGTTCGGCAGCTGATCACCTCCGCAAGTATGTAAATGAGACGTCGCGAGCTTGAGCACCATTGACCAACGTAGGTCCCACAGGATCTTCGAGAGCAGTCAAGGCGCTGATATGGACCCGTCAACCGATGAATCTGAACGGCCCAAGCGACGGCGCTTGCAGTACAGCGCCGTGCCGCGTGCTAGAGTCAAGATGATCCGAGAATTGAGCCTGGGACTTCTGATCAACACCAATGTTCCTTTTTCTTTCTTTAGCGATACATTCTTTCAGCAACTCGTCTGGCAACTTGACCCTCACCTATCTGACCAGATACCATGGAGCCGGCAATCGATGGGCCGTTTGCTGGATGACATGTACGCAAGGCTCGGACCCACTACACTGCAAATCCACGTGGACCACATATAAGTGGTCCATCTCTATTACATCCACTCGTCGGCGCTCAGATTACGTAATAATCCACTACACTTGGACCTAAAAGTGGATGTAGTGGAGTGGATTTAGGTGGATTTAGGTGGATTTAGGTACCGTGGGATATTCCCTGACCCTGTACGGTTCATAGTACTTAATTTGGTATATAATTGCCTATTAAATCGAGGTAGCTGGACCCAAGTTAGCCGAGATCCATCACCCCTACAGCTAATCTTATAGCATTATACGAGACACTACCCCTATTGAGCGCGTTTTCTAAGATTTCCTGCTGTTGTTTTTGCCAAAATAAAAACTGACGATGTCAGCCACCCAGCCAGGCCAACAGCAGCACCTCGAAGACCGTCTTTTTCGACATTTCAGAGGCTGGACCTGGTCAGAACGATCTCGTGATACTAGCTCTTGGCTGTGGGACTTTGGCTATGATATTCAACGTCATGGCTTACGCAAATGGGCTTGCAAGGACTGTATCCTCGTAAATCGTCCCATTATTGCGAGTTTTACCTCTTCAGGTCTCCAGAACGCGGCAAATCATCTATGGCGTGAGCACAAAACACCAGCACCAGAGGGGGAGAAAAAGAGCACAGCACAGCTGAAATCCGAAGGCGCACTAAAATCGAACCAGCCGACTATTGCCTCTGTTTTGAAACTGGACGTCAACAAGCCTACGGAACAGAATATTGCGAATAACATCATCTCACGCTTTGATAAACAATACTTTCAGCGTATGCTAGTCGAGTTAATTGTCAGTAGCAACCAGTCCTTGTCATTCGCCGAGAACCCCATCCTCCAAGAAATCTTCGACTATTTGAATCCCTCCGTTTCGATCCAACGGGCCAACTTGACTGCCAGGGCCGTCCGATATAAGATCATTCAAGAGTATGACCGCCATAGGCAGAAGGTTATCGAGGTGTTGAGGAACTCCCCTGGAGCGCTTCATATCTCATTTGATGGCTGGACGTCTCGAAATAAGCTTGCCCTTTATGGCATTGCTTGTTTTTTCAGAGATGAGAAGAATCGGCCATGCAAAATCATGATTGGGGTTCCAGAGGCTTATCGTCACTTCGGCTCCACGATCGGTGGGGAGGTTCTCGACGTCCTACATACCCTTGGCGTGAGTCCAGAAAAGATTGGCTATTTCACGCTTGACAATGCTGAAAACAACGATACTGCCATGGAGGTCATTGGTGCTGAGCTTGGGTTCGATGGCCGACTACGTCGAGGACGCTGTATTGGCCACATAATTAACTTGTCAGCCAAGGCGCTCTTATTTGGAAAAAACGCCGACGCGTTCGAGCAGCAATTATCAGGCGCAGAAGCGTTATCTGATACTGAATACGCTCGATGGCGCAAAAGAGGACCAGTTGGCAAGTTGCACAATATCGTAGTTGATATGCGTATTAGCCATCGGCTGATTTACTTATTCAAGGAGGTCCAGAGGGTAAGCGGTTTTACTAAGTCCTATTCGTCTCATACTAATTCGGTATATCTAACAGGACGAAATTAATCGCGCCACCACCCTTAAACTCCGATCGAAGAAACCACTGAAGCTAATTATCGATAACGACACGCGTTGGCTGTCACAACTCTACATGATCCGCAGGGCTCTACGGTTGAAAACCTCTATCGAACTCCTACTGATCAAGTATAAGGCGCAATGGGAGGACGAAAATAGGTCTAAAAAGACTGGCCAAGTAACACAAGCCAAGTTGGCAAAAAAACCACGCATCCTCCGAGACGAGAATCAGCTAACGGGCAAAGACTGGGAGGTTCTTTACTATTTGGAGGCTATTCTGACTGTTTTTGAGACCGTGGTGAAGACGCTTGAGGGTGATGGACATATCCGCAGGCGTAAGCAAGGCTGGACTGGCTCCTATGGCAATATCTGGGACGTGGTGCTTGGCTATGAGTTGCTGCTTAACACACTGGAAGAATATAAGCAGCTTGCTGCTGACTTTCCTGATGCAGAGCACTTCCGCATTGGAATCAACCTTGCTTGGGATAAGCTGGATGAATATTATCGGCGGCTGGACGAGACGCCCATCTACTATACGGCTATGGCACTGCATCCAGCTTATCGTTGGGACTGGTTTGATGAAACGTGGGCTCATAAGCCTAGTTGGGTTGAAAAGGCAAAAGAGATGGTTGCCGATGTCTGGCTGTCCGATTACGCTCATCTCGGGGTTAGAACCAGCAGCAGCAGAGGCGACGACGAGCCACCGGCAAAAAGACCTCGGTTTTTCAACCCCTTCGAGAAGAACAGTCGTGTGCCGAACTCACTACCAGCCCACGCAGCAGCTATTGTTGGTGACGAGTACCAAGCGTGGCAGACAGATCGTGACGCCAGCGACGGCAACGTTCGTGATCCAATTGGTTACTGGATCACTAAGCAAAGCAGATATCCTCGGTTATCCAGGATGGCCTTGGACTTCCTGACGATTCAGCCGATGTCAGCGGAGTGTGAGAGGTTATTTTCAGCTGCTGGCAAGATGGTCTCGGGGTTGCGTACGAACCTGGATGCTGAGATCATCGCCATATGTCAGGTCTTACGCTCTTGGTACCGTGCTGGCCTTATCAAGGATCTGGATCCGTTGCTTAAATCACACCTTGAAAGTAAGCATGATGCCGGTTGTGGGACTCTAAGCGACGGCGAGCTGGCGCTTGCTGAGACAAAATGGCTATTGGAGGGCGAGGATAGCGTCAGCGAGGTTGACGATACATCACAGCAGCAACAGGCTGAAGAGTTAGTGTCAACCTCTGAAAGTGAGGCTGAATAGGCACCCACGAGGTTGTGAATAGCCTCAAAATTCCACTTATAAATCCACTTATAAATCCACGTGTGTACATCCATTCCACTCTGGTCGAATATGTGTTACATCCACTATGTAATTGCCTAAAAAATCGTACATCCACTCTACTTGGTCCAAAGTGGAGTGGATGTAGTGGTTCCGACCCTTGCAGGTTTCATCACCCTTTCTCTATCAAGGAGGAGCAGCCTTATGTAATAACTTTAACACCCTGGGTAGATCTAGTTAGGTTGTTGGTTTTTATGTCAGTTTGGCCGATAGACAAAACTTTATGTGGTTGATATCCCTGCTAATTCGCTACGTGGCTAGCGCATATCACCAAGGTGTACCGGAACTGCTTCCCAGGCAAGAGTGTTCAATGGAAGTGTCGAGTTGAGGTTATACCGTCTATGAAATGTAATTTATTGAAGGCAATGCCAACTTGATCTTGGCCATATTGTCAAGAAGCTAGGCTGTGGCGGAGTGCCGACCGATGGATGAGGTCGGGAGTCGCCCCCTCCGATAATCAGGTGCCTTTGCCATCCAAAAGTTTGCATGGCGCACTCCGGCAAGTAGCCATGCTGAGGTAATCTTCCCTGCTCGATTGAACGGGTACGTTCGGAGAGAAGGGGTCGCAACAGGAGGACGGAAGAGAGCACAGTGGGAGAATTCGAAACGAAGGGATCGACGGTAATAAGACGTCCATGATAGCCCTGCGCAGACAAATTCTCTTTGTAGTCTCATTAAGCCAAGCCCAAGGCATCCCATCAATACAGCGGCGAGAGGCCGATGTAACATTCTCAGTAATAGCCAGGCCGTGCGCATTATCCTAGATATAATCCCAGAATGCAAGATTAATATCGAGTTCATTCAATGCCGATTCCGTTTCATCTGATACTGGAAGTTCTCAGGCTTCGGCTGAGGAGGAACAAGGCCGACCGCGTGGTCCATACGACACCCCGGAAGCACCCGATCGAGATTCTTGGCCAGGGTCATCACACCACTGACATGCTTTAATCATCACCACCAGACACGCTCAATAGTCGATTGATAAAATGATAGTTGGATCTCTTGGGCTAAATAGTATATAATATTCTTTGGTGTTCTGCTTTAAGACTTTTTCACTATTATCTTCAATTACACTCACTACTAACTGCATCCGAGATATTCTCAATCGCCCTCACGCAATCGTCCGGATTGGTAAGGGTCCATTCTTTACCTCCCAAAGTTCAACACTTACACTCAACCATCACAACCACTTAACAACCTTCAAAATAGTTGCTCCCATTCTCAGGGCTATCCCTTCCGGCCCTAGGTAAGTTCTAACATACTTTCATTGCAGTTTCCATATACGAACAAATAACAGGGTCCTCCCGGTCCTTATAATTGGTCTTGTAATGCCGTCGGGAGGCTGCATCGCCCTGGTGTATGGCTTCTTTTTCTCCGTGCTTTGCAATTTTTGCCTGGCTGCTAGATTGGAAACGCTTGCCGCTATCTGGCCGACTGCCGGTGAGCAGTATCGCTTTATCTTTCTTCTGTCCGCAGAGAAATGGAGGAAGATTTGATAAGGCATCGCTCTAAAATCTATCGCTTCCTCCCGTGTTGCCGACTATTATCAAACAGAGCTTCTGCGTCGGATGGATGAACATCGCTGTATGGCTGACCCTGGTCACAACAGAAGATTTCCTCGCTGGTAAGTCGAAAACTTGTGGGATTGAGAAGCAGTGATACTAATCTTGGCACAGCACAATTTATATCCGTCGCCAGCGTTATCGCCTCGAACGGACAATATGTCACAGAAGCATGGAAGACGTACCTCATATTCTTGGCGGTCATGACGTTCTCGTCGGCCTCGAACATTTTCCGCCATCGGACTCTTGGAACATGGCATAACCTGGTTCGTAAGCAAACGTCTACCCCAGCTTCGTCTACGCGACTAACTTGGCATCTAGTGTACTAGTATATTTGGAGCGTGATTATTGTGAGCATTATTCTTTACCTATGTCAGATAAGCCAGAACCCCAATTCGTTTTTACAAATTTTACCAATGAAACCGGCTGGCCGGATGGGATGTCTTGGCTCTTGGGCCTTTTCCAGCCTGCTCTTTCGCTTGTCAGATTCAGCGCCGTCTTGCACATGATTCTGGGAAAGTAACGAGTACGATACTATACAAGCGGGCTAATTTAGCCTTGTTGCTTCCATGTAATTATTGGCTTTATTAATATCCGCTAATGTTATTACTATTGTTGAGTAAGAGGAGACTTCCGAAGCTCACGAATAATAGCGAATAGGATCCTGAGATAGCTCGTAGTACTATATAAAACTGGACTTTAAAGTCAGAAGTTAGAGCAGGTCTGTTAACAAAAGGAGCTTCACGAAACAAATGCTACAACCCCAAGCCATTCTCGTAGTATGTATCACAGGCCGAACCAAACGGGGTATACCAAGCGGTTCTCATCACAAATTCGATATCAATACGGAGATTGGGATAGTCGGTATCCTTAGACTACATCCCCGACTGAGGCTGTGTAGGATTGACTCTTTCTTGACCGGCTTCTATAGCGGTAGAATCCCCATTATGGCTATTCTGCGGATAATTGCTGCTGGATAATAAGAAAACGGGACGGTTTAGTATATATTATAATGCATTTAGGTCTTAGTTTCACTTACTGCGACATTTTTCTCATCTGCTGCTTGGCAGACTGTACCGTGTCCTTGAATCGGATATAGTTATGGAAGACGTACATGCCCTGTTCACTGTTTAACTACCAGTCATTAGTTTATAACAGCAGTCGGTGCCTTACTAGAATACCACTGGCAAAGTGAAGAAACCAAGCGATGAACGAAAAGGCGAGAACGGTCCGCCACTGCGCACATCCAGCTCCGTTGATGGTAACTTTGCCAGCCGGCCCTACGGTCCAATAGCGACCCCAGTAGTAGCCCCAATAGTTGTAATACCAGTTAGCTGAGCAAGTGTGAGTTTTCGTTTCCTGTCGTTCCATATGTTTAGTTCCTAGCTTAAGAGGAGGAGAAGGGCGTCTTACCGTTTGAAGTAAGCAAGCTGCCACCAGCCACATAACGAAGAGAACCAAGTCGAACGGAAAGCTCATAAAAAGAGCATCAAATGGTGGGCAGAGGAAAATAGAATAAATAATACTTATGCCAGCGACAACCATGGCATAAATAATTCGTCCATTTAAATGGACCTCGGCGATACTAATCAAGTAGGCGAACCGGGAGAGGATGCCAAGGACGATAACAGCGCTGGAAAGTTCCAGAAATCGCAGGATTACCGAGATGATCTTGTGTGCAATACCCTTGCGTGCCATGTTGGATGAAAACTAAAATTCCCTGGCGGTCGGTAGTGAGTAGTGAAGCGACTTGTGATTTGGTTGATATCAAGGGTTGCTTCCACTCAGGAAGGTGAGATCAGCGTTCTTTCCAATCCGGACGCCCGATTATAAGTAGACTATCGACAAGAAACCTACCCCAATAGCGTTAGGTGGTCTGATATCGGCGCTTGGCTCATTAAGAATATGCCATGTTGATTTAGCGTACTGCCACGTCATTATCATTCAGAGGCGTCACGAAAGTTTGGTCTGGTGCTCCACTGGCCAAATAGGATGACAGGAGCGGGTTATCTATTGGAAGGGCCTATTGAACTCTACCAGAGTGCGTCGTGGATTCAGTGTTAGGAGGTCATGGCTATCGACACGGAGGTGAAAGGCCCTGGGGGCTAGTTCATGCCTAATGTAATAAGTGATGGGGCTGAATTCCACTCAGCATAAGAAGGGCTTGGAGGCGTCGAAACCTATTCGAGCCGCAATCGAGGTTTTGAATAGAAGAAAGAACGGTGCAATGCAGGATTTAAAACTGTCCAAATGGGAGCAGGAAATAGAACGAACAGTTAAATTGGCAACACCGAAATGAGGCGAAGATATATAAATGGAACGAAGTTGAACCCGGGCGGGTTGAATGTACGAGAGTCAAGTAGGTCAATTCAGGCATTGCCTTAAGGATGTCTGTGGCGTCAACATGCCACCCACATGCCTCCACAACCTTTCACAATTATGATTGGTTAGACGAACCAGAAAAAAGACAAATATGACTTGGCGAGCCTATCATGGAGAGGAGAGTTCATTAATGTAACACTATGACCATGACATGACATAACAAATAAGACGATATTGCGGCCCAACCCTAACTTATTCATAGAGATATGACACTGGAGAAAGTTACATTCAGAAGCCTTCGCACAGCGGAAGGGATGCTCGTGCTCCGCACCAAACGATCACTGTAAGGGCTCCAGGTACCTAGCCTACGCGCGACCTCGGTGACTGGGTCTCAATCTGTGGTTTACGAACGTGACAGCGTCTGTAGCCTGACCAGTAGCGGTGATCATTCGGTTGGATGTCATGAGGTTTTGGGACAGTGGTTTACTAGCGTTAGAATTGGGTTCCTATACATGCTTTAATGGAAGTCTCGAGGTATTTGGTGGTTATCGTCCTTTTTTTGTATCTGGAGAATCTGTGGCGTTGGTTGTCCTTTAAGTCTACCTATACTAAACTTCTAACCTCGATGAACAAGATATTGAATTCAAGTGCCATAGAACACGGCTTCTTATAGTGTTGATATCTAAAAAATAACAAGGTTGCATTTATTAGCTTTTAAATTATATCGATCGAAACCTCTGGAACGCTGTAGGGATGGTAGGAAAGGAGGTTGACGATAAGAACAATGAAATTATATACTTAGAGCTCGATATTGCTTATCTCCAGGAGAAGCTGGCAGTGGAGGGGCAAACAGGGCGAAAGAAAAGTAAAATTGGCCCCAGAAAGGCTTGCCTCACATGCCACCTCATAAGGGCTCGTGAATGACGCTAAGAAATATGGCGCGAAATCGAAGAAGCCAACCGCCCGCAAATCTTAAGGCAAAAGAGGAAGAAAGTTATTAGAGATTTAATCATAGCATTTTTAAAACAGTTTTCAATTGATTGGGATTCAGTAACTGTGTTCGTTGAGAAATTGATAAGTGTTGCTGATCGTACAGTCAGAAGTGATGCGGCGAGGATACGCGAAGCTCCGGCAGATTACGTTAGTTTCCGCCGAAAGAGAACAGAACTTCAATCAATTTGATTATGTCAACTGCTCTCCTCTGAGGTCGTGTAGCCTGGAGGCAATGTGTTGCCAGACTGACGACGGAACCTCAACGGGGATCGGAGGGCGGTCCGATAAGTTGGTACCCGATTTAACTCGTCCATTTCGTCTGAATCCATATCCAGTAATTCTGATGATCTTGATAGTGTCGTGTCTCCAACTATCGAGTGGTTGGTAACTAGACTGTCATTCTGTGGGATGGCATTCTCTGTTTGTGGCCTAGAGGGCCATATCCCTCTATTGTCGAATGATTCACTGTCACTATTGCAGATTTGGTCAAGAATATGTTCGCCATACACCGGAGGAATGCTGGCGTCCGCTTCCACACATGGCGGGCCAGCAACATCATGGCCAATATTACTCTGCTCGTCAAAGGGCATATTCGGGTTAATAATAACAGTAAGAGGGAGCGTCAAAAGAACCTTGAACCGTAAGTAAAATCCCACAAGAGTGACGATTCCATTTGCTCACCCTAAATATATGTTCGTCTGAGTTTCGAAGTGAAATGACCATCCTGACCCTGTGGTAGACCTTGATTCCACAAACATTCGTGTCCTGTATACACTCGCAAAGTCGGTTCGAAATATCAAGCTTCTTAGTTATCGCCCAACCTTCCTGACCTGTGCCCTCGAGCATGTCCTGCCAGTCCTGATCTTCCGAGACCTGGAAATGCCACGTGGAGATAGTTCTCTCGGTTCGATATTCCCTTGGGTGAAACAATGGTCGGTTCTGGACGTAAAATTTCCGAAATTCTATTAGCGCCGCCGAAATGTGTTGCAAGTCGAGCCCTTTAATCAGAGGCGTGAATCGCATTTCGAGCATCACGGAGCCACCTAGCATGACGGCTCCAGGTGACAAATTGATCGAGAAGTCCACCTTTTCCTTCAAGGTCCTTTCGATCGATGTAGACTGCATCAGTTCTAACGCATCTGGTGATGGGATTCGAAATATACGGAACTGTTTGCGGGCATGGATATCGCGTGTTAGCCTGGGCCTAGTGACAGTGGCTTTCAATCTGTAGGTGATTCGCGCTTCAGGCATACCCTCAACCGTCTCTACAGCATTGCCAGGAAGGGTGTACTCGAAGGGCCATTCGTAATTGCCAGCTGGGAGAGTCATGTGGTTATCCCGCGACCCAACAAACGTTGGCCACTTATGGTAAAGAATCGTATTTTCATGTGCCAATGGTTCGGGTTCAGCCCAACTTCTCGTGACCATAATCAGCGACCACATTAGCCCGAAGGCGGTTTTAAGGGAAACTTACGAGTGGTGGAGTGTACCAACGAGATCAAGACTCACTTCTTCCAACTTCAAAGGTGACTGCAAGCAAAGCACAAGAACGCCTCGGAGGACTTGGCCCTGAGCTTCATCGCAGTTTCCTCGGAGAACAATGAGATCTTGGTCCAACCTGCTTGGCGATGAGTTTGATGTGGGCGTTTTCGAGGGATGTTAAATCTCTACCTAATCTCAAAGAGAGAGTAAGGTGACTGAAACGGAAGACCAAAAGGGAGGGGAGATGGAGGATGAATGGAACAGTCGCGTAGACGTAGGTGGTGATGGAATGGGGACGGTGGTCGGAGTGTGCCCAGGAGATGAGATGGAGAGATATGGGGAGGGCGGAACGGGAGAGGCGGTTGATTATTCCGCGGCGGCGGATGCATATTGATGTTGTAGAAAGGGAAGCTATTAAGATATGCAAGGTATAACAGCTAGTGGAGTTGGGTGCAGACATGGAAGAAGGCAGATATAGCCAAGCATACCGCAATCGGTTCGGAGTGACTCATTGAGTAACGACCATACACCGAAGGTAACGCGTACCACTCACATCTCGCCACTCCTCCACGAGCCAGTATTTCCGTCACCGTCTGTGGCAATTTGGGATTCCCACTAGAACATCTATGCTGTGGCGCCTGAGGGCAAAAGGTTAGGCATTAATCGCAATGGTAGCATTCAACTAACGTCATCCACCGTCACACGCCTCCCCCAAACTCCATGATTGTCTCAATTGCATCATCACATTCACAACTTTTACAACCGCAAATCTTCCATGAACTTTAAATTTCCATTATGCCATCCGGAGGTGAAGACCGAGAGTTTGTTATACACAACTAGTCTAGAGGACAAATGGTTGGATATTCGCGCCGTAGCTCGCCTTCGTGGAATTGCTCCTCCGATAGAGGGGTCGTAGCAATGGCGCCGCCAATTACCTCACTGCGAATGGGAAGAGCCAAAAGTAGACCATTTATCAAGAGGAGGACTTGATGAATCGAATTACGTCACATGAGTGACGTCAACCGATTACAAAGCTAGAAATACACGTGTTTGCCGTCGTTGCGGCCTCCCTCAATGGAGAAAATGACCAACTCGGCGAGAACTGGGTCGAGAGATTCCTTGCACGCTACCTAACCATACAAAGGGAGCCCTTCGAACTGCGTCGGAGATAAATAGGTGTCAATGTAGCATAAATCACAATTTCTCCACTAGGAATGGTGAGGAAGAGCTGCGAGGCGAATGCGGCGCACAAACCTTCAGCAGGCGTCTGAGTCACGGTGACGTTGCTGAAAGTTAAAGAACATGACACTTGGTTGGATAATCGGAGCATCGGATTACACAAGGGCATCTGGCCTTGATCGACTACTTATGTCGGCCATTCGTGAGTGAAAAGTTGTATGCTGTTTTGTCTCGGGTCGAACAAATCCTTAGCATCAACCATTCAATAATTACTTGGCCACTTACTACCCATTACTAAGGAGCCTTTCCTTTATCCGAAGATGGCGCATGATGGCGGTGGACATAAGGTAGCCTCCGTAATCCTGCGATTTCTGCAGCTCACCTGCGGCGCGATCGTCTTGGGCCTCCTTGGCCGGTTCGCCTACCTGGCTGATGATGCTAATGTTAGTGTCGATGGACGGATTATCTACGCCATGGTCGTCGCAGGCATTACTATTGTCTTTTCAATATTCGTCTGCCTGCCCTTTGATATTCTTTTTTTAAGCTTTCCATTTGACTTTATCCTCTTTATTATGTGGCTAGTCGCGTTCTGCTTACTTGAAACGGTAAGAACCCTCTGCTGTTCCTTTGTGGATAAGACCTCAATATTGTTATATAATGATAGAGAACGAGAAACCACATCTGCAGTGCATCGTGGTACCGCAACTATTGGGGCTTTTACTGGGGACGCCGGTGGAGGTTCGGGCGACCTGGCATCGCCGTCAATGGAGCCGGATGTTCGGAGTGGCGTGCTGTTCTCGGCTTTTCGATTCTGGCCTGGGTTTTTCATTTCATAAGTGGTATTTTAGTAAGACATCGCCTTTCCTTTTAGACTCGTAACCAGACGCTAACTAGGAAACAGGGCATATACGTCTTTAAGACCTATATCCAGGTCAAAGAGACAGTAGGGTCAGTCAAGAAACAGATGGGAAAAACTTCGCAGTAAGTAGGGCCAAGGCTCAAAACTATTATATCACTTGCTTAAATTTGCATCTTCTCAACGCTTAGTAGCAAGTATCCTGCGAATGGCCAGAACAGGGAACCTACTACCATGAGAGCCGCCGAGGAGGGACTTAGTCCTACACAACCGCGGTCGGAGGTACAATAAAAGAATACGCGTTTTCTCAATCTTCTTTTCAATATCGAGTGCCTCAAACGTCAAGTTACGTCCAGGTCGGCCAGGTCCTTAATCATAGTAATGTATGTATAGTATGTATTTCGGAATATTTCTTGTTTCAAACTTGCTTGAGCTTGGGATAAAAGGATGAAAGAACCGGCAGAGAAAGGTCATCCTGAAAAGTATTAAGAGCTAGTAATTGAAGCCTGAAGGGTCATTGCTTGTTGTATTGCACCTGTAACAAAGCGTTGAAGTATCAAATGCACGATGATGTCATGGGAGGCTGGCGGCGGCTTCTTGGAAACACCTTGAACTTGCACTCAAAATCTCTACATACATTTGGGCCTCCGCGCATATCCGGAAAAATGCTCGATACACAGTCTGCTGTTCTGGATGTCTATTCTCGAGATGCCATATTGGCAGACCTCCATTTCACTTGAACTGGCTTCAAAGCTTGCCTTGCAACTAACTTTGCTTCCCTTTACCGATGAGGGCATGAGTGAGACGTGTTCTTGGTGGCATGGCGCTGGTGCCTACGTGGCTATTTCTATTGTACGAATAGGTTTAGAGCAATAGGGAAGGTTATTCTATGTGGTGTTTTATGATGATATTAGATGCATATATTTGTCCTGCTGAAAAAGTCTCTCATCACCCTCAGTTTTAAACCCACATTGTGGCATCTCGTTTGTCCCGCATTTTCAGTCTCCGCTCAGTCAGTTAAGGTTGATTGCAGCCTTGATTTTCAATGGATACCAAGATGGCTAAGGCCCCAACTTTTGACTTAATAAAAGTATAATTACCACCTGTTAAGACATCAGGTAAAAGGAAAAACGAATAATGAAGAGAGTCAATGTGAAGTCTTGGGTACCTGATTGCTCTTACGTTACATAGCTGAGATGTAGGGAATCGGGGCCAGGCTGAGTTCCCATTGGTCTGGTTCAAGACCAATACGCCAAGTTCCTCGGTGGGATTGCTGGTACTGATCCTAGAAAACATTTATCGGCTGGCCTGTAGAACATATTGAAAGACGAGGAAACGAAATATATCGCCATAAAGTAGACAGTCATAACAGATTAACATAACGCGATCAGATGGATCCATGCACAACAGACTAGCATAACACCATTTACAGGAGGCTATAAGAGACCATCATTCATTTACTTAAAATATCAAGAGCTTTTCAATGCAGCTTGGGTCATTATAACTTGTGATAAACTGATTAAGGATTAGACGAACCGTGTGCATGTATCCACTCGGCACACCCCGCCTGCTGTAATTAACCGTCCCAATAGGGCCAACTCGCCAGAAACGTCCCCAGTAATAGCCGTGATAAGTCACGCGACCGGGATCCCGTCACCC